>OX359279.1:31557924-31857924 GCA_947179155.2 Hedera helix
AAATTTGGGTTCGTAATTTTCTCGGTCATTACAAGTGTTGCGAGTTTATTCTTTTTGTTCATTAAGGTTTATATTTGACACACTTAAATAAATTTAAAATGATAAAATTTTACTTTTTATAGTTCAATATTAAAAACATTT
This sequence comes from Hedera helix, assembly GCA_947179155.2. NCBI lineage: Eukaryota > Viridiplantae > Streptophyta > Magnoliopsida > Apiales > Araliaceae > Hedera > Hedera helix. The sequence continues at coordinate 31,558,066 of OX359279.1, forward strand.
ATGTTTAAATATAGGGAATTGATATTTTTACAAGACTCTACTCACACAAATATTAACTTTATTTACTACTTACGTGAGTAGAGATTAGTGAAAATATCAACAAAAAAATTTGTAGAAATATCAATTCCCTAACGCTATTTTTGTTTGCAAGAATTATAGTCTCAAAATTTGTTTACAAAAATTATACTTAAGATAAAACTATTAATTTCAAAAAATATCTTATTTGTTTTTAAATTTAGATTTGAGACTATTAATCCAAATATGATAAAATAACTTAGTAGTTTTGGGATTATAATTTCTGATTAAATATAGTATTAAATAGTTCCCCATATTAAGTCATTTTATAATTCTTGGATTAATAGTCTCAAGTTTAAATTTAAAAATAAACAAGACAAATATGGGATTAATACTCTTATCACAAGTGTATTTCTTACAAATAAACATAATTTTAGGATTATAATTTATGTCTTGGGATTATAATCTATATAAACAAACGAGACCTAAATGTATTCCTACAAACTCCAATACGAAGTGAATAGAAAAATTCCAAAACTCTCATATAAAAATCTTAATTTATTAGTTGGTAGTATATAAAATAGCAATTCTTTGAAACCAAATCAAATGTTGTATCCAAAATTAGAATGTTAGAATTGACTTATATTTTTACGTGTTCAACTAATGATTATTATGACAAGGTAGTCAGGGATTTTGTTTTCCAGTGAGCGAGTGATTGCCCAGTTCGCTGGTGAATTGGTGAGAGTTACAAGGTGGCAACGCCCCTAGAAGCCAAACACAAGGAGATTGAGTTTAGAGATTTAATTAATAATTCAATCTTTATTTTACTAATGTATTGAGTTTGAACCCATATTATAACACTTAGGATTTGTTAGTTACTATGAAAACAGTTATTTGATATGTAAATTATTATAAAATATATGAGACATATAATAAATACAGATAAATAAAATTAGTCAAATTAATAAATTTGAATATATTATATATTCTTATTTTTTTTATTTTTGTGTGTCGATCTTAAATTAAAAAAACTGGAAATGTGTAATAAGGTGTATGAATTTGACCGACATGTACTAGCACGTGTACGGCCATGCCAACCCTGGCAACCCATGTTGTTCTTGGGTCCCTTCAAATCTTCCCAAGGACGCCCAATTACAAGACAAAAGATCCAACCTTTTATACACAACTGAGCCTACAGCATCTCCAAGACTCTTCCCGATTCCTCTCCCCCTGTATATTATCCCCTAAACACTTGTAGATCTATAGCACTTCTCTCTCTGTATTCCTTTCTCTCCTCATTTTTCAAAACAAAGCATATTTTTCTTGTCGTTTTTTGAACATTGAAGTAACCAAAGACTACAAAATTCCATTTTTATTCAGTTTATTTCAAAAATTTTAGTCTTCTTGGTTTTAATTTCGCAGTCTTTAGTTTATACCCTTTCAAGTAAACTAAAAAAATGATACCATTAGTTTCCAATGGATAAATGAAATTACCCTTCAATCCAATGAACCCGGTAATTAAAATCCCCTTACCAAAGTCATGTTTCTTGCAGTTGAGAACTATCCACTGTTTTCATCAGCAAAACCCCAAAAACAGAAAACCCAAAAGAGCCCATCTTGCAAATCCTATAGTGGTGAGTCCTAACCAAATTCTTTCTAGTAAGAGCAATAAAAAGGTGGTAGATGAGGACAAAAGAGGATCTTTTCAAATGGGTAGTCGACAGACGATGATGATTTTGTGTGGATTTGGGTATTGGGTACAGGGTTTTAGGTGTTTTCCATGGCTGGCTCTCAATTTCCATATGGCCCACAATCTTAATCTGCATCCATCAACATTGCAGCTTTTGCAGAACACTGGTAATCTTCCCATGGTGGCCAAGCCCCTGTATGGAATCTTGTCTGATGCTCTTTATATTGGTTGTGCTCATAGAATACCTTATATTTCCATTGGAGGTTAGTATTTAATCTTTATTTCGGCATTCACTTAAGGTTAAGCGCTTTGTTCATATGTAGTTTCACTGAACAGTTATTAAACTCAAGTTTCACCCTGTTTTTTTTTTATATAATATATATATATATATTCTTGCTGAGTTATAGAAAATTCTGCAGAGTTCTGTGTGCTGCTTCTTCCATGGATTATCAGATTATTATTTTCAATTTTAGTGTGATTTATGATTCGATATGTTTACGAGTCCGAAAGCAAAAGGCTATTACATAAGTAAAGCATAAAAGGTTGCTGCAAATTTCAATTTCCTTAACCCTAAGTTATTTGGTTGAACTTTACTTGTGCGACAAAAAGTAGTACTAATGGTGAAAGCAAGCAAGATCTATACTTCTTTACATTTACATTTTATTTTTTTAATATTGGAAATTTTAGAGTTTGTCTCTTGTTATTTGGTTCAATATTAGTGTAAAAATGAGGAATAGCAGACATTCTGAATTTTGATGGTCAACACTTCTATGATGAAATAGACAAATGCACCACATGAAGTGAGATTTGCTTTACGGATGGAGTGGGGGTATTTCATCATTAACAATATGATTAACAACCGTATACTAGAGAGTTCTGTGATTCGGTGAAAATTCAACTCCTAAGTGGACATAATTTATATCAAATGCATATCCTGCTACTCAACAAACGCATAATTGATTAAAAATAACCTGATTTGAATTGCAAGTATTCTGTTACTATATAGTGTTACTTGATGTACTCCATGCTCTTCAGTTCTGTTGCAGGTCTTGTCTTGGGGATCATTGGCATTGATCCCGATTGAAGGTAAAGCGCTTACAATTCTCATGGCATGCATTCTTCTTAGTAATCTTGGAGCATCCATTATGGAGGTTGCAAAGGATGCTCTTGTTGCAGAATATGGCCTGAAAAACAAAATGAGTGGTCTCCAATCTTATGCATTTATGGCCTTGGCTGCTGGTGGTATTCTAGGAAACTTGCTAGGTGGATATTTCTTACAAACAATACCACCCAAATCCATGTGTCTAATCTTTGCAGTTTTCCTCTCGCTTCAACTCACAATGTCTCTAGCAGCAAAAGAGGAGTCTCTTGGTTTAGAAAAACCTTCAAGTCAGACTTTTGTGAGCAAGTCAGTTTTGCAGATTTTCAGAAAACAGTATTCTGACCTTGTGGTGGCAATTAGTGAAGAGAGTGTTTCTCGTCCTCTTATTTGGATTGTAGCTTCTATTGCTCTTGTCCCCATCCTATCAGGTTCTATCTTTTGCTATCAAACACAATACTTAAATCTTGATCCTTCAATTCTTGGGATGTCGCGTGTGATTAGCCAATTGATACTTCTGTCCATGGCTATTCTCTATGACCGCTTTTGGAAAAATGTTCCTATGAGGAAACTGATTGGCATAGTGCAGATTTCATACGCAGCTTCCCTTCTTCTCGACCTGGTACTAGTAAAGCAGCTCAATCTTAAAGTGGGGATTCCGAACAAGGTGTTTACCCTTTGTTTTTCAGGTGTGGCTGAAACTATTGCACAGTTTAAGCTCTTGCCATTTCAAATGCTTCTTGCAAGTTTAGCTCCACTTGGTTGTGAAGGATCTTTAATGTCATTCTCGGCATCAGCTTTCTGTTTAGCATCAATATTTAGTGGGTTTCTTGGTGTTGGGTTGGCTTCTATGCTCAGAATAACATCTGATAATTACTCTAACCTGTTTTTGGGAATCGTGATACAGTTTCTTGCAGCATTAGTTTCATTGCCATGGATTTATTATGTTCCCTTTTCACAACCTTCTGCTGAAAAGGGATGGAAAAGAGGTAGAAGTAAAAGGACACGGAAAAACAGAAGAACTGGGAGAGTGATGTTTAATTCAGTCTACCACTACAGGCGAGAGAGAGAATCAGAAACTTCTTCATATTAGAGTTTCAAAGGCATTCTGTTTTGAATATGCAAGTGCACGTACCCAATTCTGAGCATAAAAACAGCATCAATCCAGATAGAGCTATCTGAAAGGCAAGACGGATTCCTTGGCCGTCTTTTTAACTTGTAGAGCACCACCAAGAACATACGACGGAAGTGTATTAAATGTGCATGTCAAGCCTAATTTTTGGATTAATTAAAGATGAGTTATGTTGTGTTGTGGGATTTTGTGAAATTAGGTGCTCGACAAGGAGAGCTTAACTAGTGGTTGGTGATAATTGCATGGTGATAATGGCGCCCGAGAGCACATCGAAACACACCAAGGACACATGCACACTTTGTAAAGGAAGTTGTCTTTAAAACTTCATGTGCTTACAAATCTGTGCACTTCAATGCAGCAACAAGTAGGTCAATGGGATTATATCATAGCATACAAATCTGTGCACTTCAATGCAGCAACAAGTAGGTCAATGGGATTATATCATAGCATACAAATCTGTGCACTTCAATGCAGCAACAAGTAGGTAGGTCAATGGGATTATATCATAGCATAGGTGCCACATAGATCTGTATCATCTAAATTTCACATCAGTCTCTAATATATATACTCCTAGTGAAAGGTTTACACCATAGGCACATAACATGAGAGAGATGCATTTGATTCTTTCTTTGGTACTATTATTATTATTATTTACTCATCTTTTTCTACATGACGGGCATACATTTTTAGGGTAAGGTAATACTCCCTCTGTTCCTTCCATAGACGTTTCCATTTGCAAAATTTACGAATATTAAGGATCTCTAATGTCATTTTTAGTTTAATAGTATGATATTAATATATAATAATGAAATTTGATAACAAAGTTGAGGACATTTTGGTATTTTATACTATTGTCATGTACCCGTAAAAGTATTTGCAAATGAAATAGTTAATTAAGAAAGTGATATACTAAGCAAAAATTAAACCTAAAATCCATAAAAGAGCTTCATCATGAATAATATATATTCTTTCATTATTTTTTAAAAAATTATTTTTGTTGATATAATTTTATATTTCCATCGGGTCATTTAATATTTTCCTTGCATTCTTCCCATTTCCAAATAATAGCACCAGGGACAACCCACAACAAATTAACAATACTGTATAATTTATAAGCTAATAAAATCATCTTAATTATCTACTCAAATAAAGGCTCAAAAACCATAGAATTTAAATACATCATCATTATTTACCAAGAGAATTAGAAAGGGAACTTACAAACGAGTAAATTAGAAAAAACAAAAGTACTGAATTGGAAACAAAAACGACTACAATAATATTACAATCATCCATATTAAACTAAAACCCTAATTAAGAAGGACTTGCCTAATAAACTTGTTTCTAGTTGTTTAATTAATTATTCAAACCCTAGCCGTCCCGGTCACACCGGTACCTTTAAGGGCCGGATCATGAGTGGCTGCAGGGCCTCCAAGCCCATAATCGGTGTCGTGATGTCCAGGACCATACTGACTGCTGCACAGACCGGCATGAAGCATCAATACATAAAGCAACTGTGTGAAAAACAGGATTATAATGAATGCCTCGATGATTTTTAGCCTCCACCCTCTATGTCCTCCTATACTTATCTCCTTGCATGCCAACCTACAATAAATTGAAATTTTTGGTAAATAAAAAGTTAGCCAAAAAAAATACTATAACAAAAAGCTAATTAAAATATGAGTACAATATATTGCGATAAATTTATACTGAATTACCATTATAAAAAATATCAATAAATAAAATTATAAAATAACCAATACTTATCCACTTATTAAGTAGGTGACAATAAAAAAATCGACCTAAAGCATTTGCAATATATATCATGTTTATTAAACTATGGGCAAAAATTTTCTTTTAATACTTGATATAAAAAAACATGAAAAAATAAAAATTTAATAATTACATCCAACTTGCAAAAGGGAAGCACTCTTTTTTGTGGCAAATAGCTGGCAATGATATTTCATTTAATTAATTACCCGAATGCGAGTGCAGTAACAGCCCATGTAACTAGTGATAATGATCCCGCTGCAGCTAGGCTATCATTTCTCCAAGCTCTGATGTGATTTCCGCCTGCAAATTTCGAAACTATGCCGACCACAGCGGCTAACATGGCGAACACCAGGAAAAACATAGTTGCTCCATTCCCTCCAAAACCTGCCACAATTTTAACATAATAATACTATCAAGTTGTTAAACATTCAAAACAACGTAATATATAGAGTTAGAACTAAATTAAAATAAAATAAAATAATTATAAGAATAACAGGTCAAGCATGCATGCATGTGACCCCCAAAGCCTCACGGATACAACACAGAACTACCGTTAACCCTTTTCAAGGGGATCTAAATAAGTTGCATATATAATAAGAAATAGCTCTTGATAATATATCATGCATTTTTCTACCAATTCATTTGTGGAGGAAGGTAAATAGAAGTACTTACTGGGGTGATTAGTCTGGCCATCGATAAACCTGTTAAGACACCAACTCGCAAAACCCAATACAATAAAATACATTACCAAGTTCAAAAACAGCAATGGAGCTGCCACATTTCTTCCCCCCATAGCCATCTCAGCTCAAAACCTACACAAATAATAATACAGCCAAAACTCCTAAACACCAAATTCAAACTCGATCTTTTTCTTTTATCTCCCTCCACTTTAACTAGTGAATAAAATGGTGAAACTACATATAGGCATAAATAGAGGATAGGTGTCATGCTTGTTTGCTTTAGGTGTATGCTTCTGCTTACACGTGGCAGGACACTTGTCAAGTGGATAATACTCTAGTTTCCTGTGAAGTTTTGCCCTGTGCTATTTTATTTTATTTTTTACTTTGGATTCTCAACTTAGCAAACGTTGTCTGCATATCCATTGTGTATTCCGATGAGTATGGATATCATCACCATCACCATCTGTCCATTTTGATAAAATATACTCCATCTATTTTTTTGAGTTTTATTTATAAATAAAATATTACAAAATTATTTCACTAAGAGATTAAAATGATAATATTTTATTAAATTGAATAATTTTATATGCATAAAACGTTAAGTATAAATGATAAAATTCATAAATTACATACAATAAAGACGTGTCAATAATTCAATAATAAATCTCGTTTTCTATTTTTTATATTGTTTGTATATAATTTTTTATTTAAATTTTGTATATTATTAAATTGAACTCCTTTCAAAAATAAAGGATAAAGCTATTCTATTCAATTTACCATTTTTTTTTTAATTTTCTCACTCTTTTTTCTCTAGTTAAAAGTAACTTTTAAAATTTCAGATATGAAAAAGGTCTTTATATTCGTTGAAAAGACCGTCTTTAATATCTTTTATTATCATTATTTATCTTAGTTAATTGTTTATTACGAAATTCTGTTATGTATTATAAATTTTTTATATCAAACTATTATAGCAAAGAAATTTAATTATATTACATATTTTAAAAAAAAATATTACTCCAACTTACATATAAATGACAACAAAATCCGTACATAAAGTCAGAAAAGAATCGAGTTTATTTTCCAATTAATAGTGAAAAGTTAGATTTTGGATTAGAAGATCTTTGGGCCGTGGGCTCACTTTTTCAGATCAATTAAACTTATCAGGTATACGTATTTGTATAAATTATAAAATTTAAAATAATTTTTTTATAATAAATAAAAAAATTTATTATCAAAAAAACAAAATAATAATATATTTAAAATTAAAAAACAAAAAATAAATAAAAGCAGCTCAAACAAGTTATGCGTGGCGGCAACATCTCAAAGACGTCAGGGGCTTCCCGGAGCCACTTTATACATAGAGATCTGTACTTGGTGGAAAGACTAGTACTAAATTATGAATGATTGTGTTAAGAAATAAAATAAATTTAGAAAATTGTTATTTTTATAAATAAAAATTGACATTTTTATAAAATTTATCTTACGTAAATATAAGATTTATTTATTATTCATGTAAAAAAAAAATTATACGTATAACTATCGCTTTCACTCATAAAAATATCAATTTACTAAAATTAATACATGCTCGTTAGAAAATTATTCACAAGGTACATTTTTGAGCAATATTTGGCAAATTGACGGAGAAATAGTTGTTTAAAAAAAATAAAAAAATAATAATTTTATAAATAAAAGTGATAATTTTACAAGATCCTACTCATATAAACGGTAAGAAAAAGTCTAGGAGAACAGGAAAATGGGGAGCGGTCTAACGACCGGTTAATTTATTTATTTATTTTTAAATCATTTCCAAAAAATAAGTTTAAATTATTTGAATTAATTTTTTTACAGAATATAGTGATTAGGTGTAATTTAGATGTATATCAATAAATAATTCTATACAATTTATAAATATTATTTATTTATATACACCTAAATTATTGTATTTTATAAAAAAAATAATTCTAAAAAATTAAACTTATTTTATAAGAACCGTTTAAAATAAAAAAAAACCAACCGATCCTAAATCGATCTCCATTCCCCGATCCTCCTAAAAGCACCCAAACGGTAAATGAGTTTCACGCGCAAGTGAGAAAAATATTATAAGTAATCTATTATATATATTAAAATGCAGTACATAGACACCATCAATTGACAAGTGTCATTCACACAATCCGTCACATCTCTTATACCAAATTAAAAAAAAAAATCTTACATAAAAACTAACGAAAACGCATTCAATTTTTATAATTCCTAGAATCACTACAAATCTAAACTGATATGATATTTACCAACTAATTTAATTTCTCAATATTACAACATTAAAATTATAAATTGATATTTTTTAATTAAGCAAATACTAATAATACAGTATCTTTCTTGTGACGCCCCCAAATCTGAGCCCACACAGCCCAAACTTGAGTCGTCAAAAGACTACAACAAAATTATTACAATGAAATACAACTTACAACAATACAGTGGATAATACAACACAACTAAGTCTTCATTATTATTGCCACACTATTTTATAACACGTGAAGACTATGATAGCTATCCCCGCACTCTCACTCCATTCCCCGGCTAGACCCCGTTACGTTCTCATCTCCTGTTGAAAAACAATGGAACGAAAAGAAAGGGTGAGCTCAAATAGCCCAGTAAGAAATATCATGACTAAGATAATGACGAATAATTTATCATTAGCCTTCAACAGTTGAGTTCTTGATAGAATACAATAGACTACAAGGTTTATATCAAAAACTGCAGTTAAATTCTTAAACAACGTTCAGATCAATAATAGCAGCGGAATGAGCAATCTATTAGAAGAATAATGCAGACTATAATGTCCACTCGCTTCTCTTTTTAGTAAAAATATCATCAACTTTTATCATCTGAAATACCATTAGTCAAAATAATACAACTTCACAGTTCCTGGTCATAATCATGCAGATCAACAGTTCATCTTTGCACTACGGGCCAAAGACATTCAATATAACACCAACGGTCATGATTATACCAGATTCAGCCTTTGGTCATAATCATACCAATCAACAGTTCATCTTTGCACTACGGGCCAAAGAGAACATTAACCACGTGCCATAAAAGACACCGAACAGATGTATCGCCTTTAACCTAGTATATCGCCTTTAACCTATCATCTGTTCAACAATTATATCACATCTGTGCCCCCGGCCACAGATATTCACAACAGCTTGATTCTTGATGATTAATACAAATAACAGTGATACAAACGATGAACAGAATAACAGGATACACAATAAGTATCAGAAGTTTACTTTGTGCAGATTCAAATAATGTCCAAATTGTCAACATGATGTGGAGTGAAATTTAAAAATAATATTCAAGATCCACAGTTCAGAATAACGGGTACAGTTCAATAGAAAGGTTCACGTAAATAGGAAGGTTCAGTTGAAATAATGAAGTTCAACTATTATGGAACATATAATATTTTCAGGAATTATAGAAACAATAGTTCCATAATAAGTTTCGATTTAGGAGTATGAAAGAAAATAATATCCCTTACCGTAGCAGGTTTGATTAACAAAAGGTGAAGGGAATTAATATCCCTTACCATAGTAAGTTTGAATAATGGAAGATGAAAAAGATGGTATCCCTTATGAGTATAAAGGAAAATGATATCACTTACGAATATGGAATAAAAGTGTCATGTGATAATTCGTGTAGACAAATTATTTCCACACGAGACAAATAAAAAGGGTTATTCACCAACAGGCGATAATCCGCACCGTAAGGTTATTCCCATCAATTTGAATACGAATAGTTATTCACCAAACAGGCGATAATCCGCGCCGTAAGGTTATTCCCATCAATTTGAATACGAAGAGTTATTCACCAAACAGGCGATAATCCGCACCGTAAGGTTATTCTCAAAGATTAATAAGGAATGAATACAAAAGGTTATTCACCAACAGGCGGTAAACCGCGCCGTAAGGTTATTCCCACAATTTAATATATGGAAATAAATGGCACAAGAAAGAAACGATATTATTCTCGAGAATCAAAGAATGATAATCCCTTCAAGTAAGAAAGAAAATAATATCCATTTATGATGATGAAAAGAGTGATACCCCTTACCGTAATAAATTTAAGAGTGTGAAAAGAATGATATTCCTTACCTTAACACGTGACTGGATATTGATTTAAATGAGGTTGATCAACCTATATATTTTTAATATAAATTAGTAATTACCACATATAAATTTCAAAGTGTATGATAACTCGTATAATATGAATTATCAAAATTATATATATTTAACATAATTTTTGTAGTATAATATAACTACTTTTAAATAGTTTTAAAAATAATATTCCAAAATAAATCTTCCAAAGAAAGCTTTTAAAATGAATCTTCTTAAAGAAGAGTCTTCTAAAGGAAGATTTGTGAATACCGTGAAAAATAGGAATTTATGAAATTACTACTCTTTAATAATAGACTTACTTGAAAATTTTCTGCACTCCTTTTGGCTTTCAAACTCTCAAAATAACCTTACTATTCTCAGAGAAAACTCATAAAATTCTTATAGAAAAATTTTATGTTTTAGGTGTGATTTTTCTATTCAGCTGAGCAAGCTATTTATAGGAGAAAAGAAGTTACTATGCGGTAGGTGAGCAGCACGCCAGTGCTGAATTGCAGTAGCAGTCGTCTGGCTGCTTTTCTCCTTCTCACCAACCCACCCAGCAAGCAATTCTCACATTTCATTTTTCATGTGGCTCCCACAGAGGGCCCACATGTTTTTACTATTCCAAATAGTAATTAAATAAATTTATATATATATATATATATATATATATATATATATATATATATATATATATTCTTCCTACATGTCCTGCATATAAAATAATGCTACGACAATAATTCAACAATAATTTAATAAACACGTGACAGATTATTATTAATTTAATAATATAAATTACTGTGTATTTGCTACTGTGACAATTATTTGGTTCAATAATTTTAAAGACAGTGCACCAACAATTATTGACTCAATGATATGAAATACAGTGTAACAACAATTATTGAATTGATAACATAAAATATTATGAAATGACAATTATTGATGAAATGATGTGCAACAGTTACGGTATCAATTATCAGATCAATAATGCAAATACTGTGTAATAACCAATTTATCAATTCAATAATATAAACACCGCACAATACCTTGTGCTACTATAGAATACCGCGTGCTACAGTAAAATATCATAATTTACCGTATGCTACTATTCTTTTATCACCGGTATTTTAACAGTTAACACCGTTGACTATTTTTATTTAAAAAGGTTACTTCTGTCGTTTTCTATATCCGACAAATATTCTGTTGTGGGGTCCACAAATAATTTGTTATTTTGGCGCCGTCGTACGGCACGAATATTTCCCGACAAAACGAATATTCCCCGACAAAGCGAATATTGTCCGACAAAATAAAATTTGCACATAACATCCTTAACTTTCAATTTCGTCAATTTAACCACTTACTGTTTCATGAAAAAATATATATGAAGAAAAATTAAATTTTATATTTCATAAATTCGGGGTCTTACAACCTCCCCTCCTTATGAAATTTCGTCCCCGAAATTGACGTACCTGGCATTTCGAAGAGGTATGGATACCTAGACTTCATTTCAGATTCTAGCTCTCAGGTCATTTCCTCAATATCTTGGTTCCTCCATAAAACCTTAACTTGAGGTATAACCTTTGAGCGTAAGATCTGCTCCTTCTTATCTAGGATCTTAACAGGTACCTCCTCATACGTTAAATCTTCTGCTATAACGTCTGGTTCTAACTCAATGACGTGGTTTGGGTCCTTCACATATTTACGTAACATAGATATGTGAAAAACGTTATGGATGCGAGACATACTTGGTGGTAAAGCTAGTCTGTAGGCTACGGTTCCTACTCGATCGAGGATTTCAAATGGGCCAATAAATCGAGGGTTGAGCTTTCCTCTCTTTCCGAATCTCGTAACTCCTTTCCATGGAGAAACACGTAAGAATACATAATCTCCGACGTTGAATCTCTCATCTCTCCGATGAAGATCATCATAACTCTTTTGTCGTTCTTGTGCTGTCTGTATTCGTTGTCGGATCATTTGGATCTTTTCGGTCGTCAAGCGTACCAACTCGGGTCCCAACAGTTTTGCTTCTCCTACCTCATTCCAACATATTGGAGAGCGACACTTCCTTCCATACAAAGCCTCGAATGGAGCCATGCCTATGCTTGCTTGGTAACTGTTGTTGTAAGAAAATTCCACCAATGGCAAGTACTTATCCCAACTTCCTTTGAAATCTAATACACAAAGTCTCAAAAGATCTTCGAGGGTCTGAATCGTCCTTTCCGATTGTCCGTCCGTTTGAGGATGGTATGCAGAACTAAAACGTAGTTCAGTGCCCATAGCTTTTTGTAGACTGATCCAAAAGCGTGAAGTGAATCTAGGATCTCGATCAGAAACTATGGAAACTGGCATGCCATGCAGTCTCACGATTTCATTTATGTACATACCGGCAAGACGTTCAAGTGAAAAGTTTTCTCGTATAGGCAAGAAATGAGCGGATTTGGTCAATCTATCTACGATGACCCAAATTGCATCTAAGCCTTGAGAAACTTTGGGAAGACCCGTCACGAAATCCATATTGATGTGTTCCCACTTCCATTCGGGAACCTCAAGTGGTTGTAATGGACCCTTAGGTACTTGATGCTCTGCCTTGACACGTTGACAAGTTAGGCACCTTGAGATAAAATCTGCAATCTCCCTTTTCATATTGTTCCACCAAAATGTATGTCGAAGATCTCGATACATCTTGGTACCTCCTGGGTGGATTGCAAACGGCGTGTTGTGTGCCTCCATCATGATTTTATGCTTTAATTCAGGATCGTTAGGAACACAGAGTCGAGAGTTGACTCGAAGTATTCCTTTCTCGTCGATTCTTGCTTCGGGAATGATACCTTCTTGTACTTTCTTTATCATGTTTATCAGTTCCGGATCGGTAGCTTGAGCAGTTTTAATTTTATCGATTAAAGCTGGTTCTACTCGCACGTGAGCAATCTTCGAGTGGGTCCCTGGTGTCTTTAGCTCTATCTCCATCTTTTGCAAGTCGTACAAAATACGCTTTTGTGTTGTCAGCAGTGCACTTGTACTCGCATAAGATTTTCTGCTCAAAGCGTCAGCTACAACGTTCGCCTTTCCCGGGTGATACTGGATTGTGTGATCATAATCCTTCAACAGCTTAAGCCAACGTCGTTGTCGCATGTTAAGTTCCTTCTGGGTGAAGAAATACTTGAGACTTTTATGATCCGTATAGATATCCACTTTCTCTCCGTACAAGTAGTGTCTCCAGATCTTCAACGCGAAAACGACTGCTGCCAACTCTAGATCATGAGTAGGGTAATTTTTCTCATAATCTTTGAGTTGTCGAGAGGCATAGGCTATAACCTTTCCATGTTGCATAAGGACACAGCCTAGACCTTTGCCTGAAGCATCACTGTATATGACAAATTCTCCCGATCCTGATGGAATGGTCAGAACAGGAGCTGAAACAAGTCTCCTCTTAAGCTCTTGAAAACTTTTCTCGCATTGCTCGCTCCATATGAATTTTGTGCTTTTCCGAGTAAGCTGAGTTAATGGAGTGGCGATTCGAGAAAATCCTTCTACGAATCTCCGATAATAACCAGCTAGGCCCAGAAAACTTCGGACTTCGGTTACTGTCTTGGGTTGTTCCCAATTTAGTACCGTTTCAATCTTCGTAGGATCGACTGATATTCCTTGACTAGAAATCACATGCCCAAGAAACGTGACCTCCTCAAGCCAGAACTCACATTTCTTCAACTTGGCATATAATTTGTTCTCACGGAGCTTTTGGAGTATCAATCTCAGGTGTTGTTCATGATCCTCGCGACTCTTGGAGTATATGAGGATGTCATCAATAAAGACAACCACAAAATGATCCAAATATTCCTTGAATATTCGGTTCATCATGTCCATGAAAGCTGCAGGAGCATTGGTTAGTCCAAAAGGCATGACTAAAAACTCATAATGCCCATAACGAGTTCTGAAAGCAGTCTTTGGAATGTCCTCAGCTTTAACCTTTAACTGATGATATCCAGAACGGAGATCAATCTTTGAGAAATGTTGAGCACCTTGTAATTGATCAAACATGTCATCAATTCGAGGTAACGGATACCTGTTTTTGATGGTGACATGGTTCAATTCTCGGTAGTCAATGCACAATCTCATACTCCCGTCTTTCTTCTTCACAAATAGAACAGGAGCACCCCAAGGTGATGCACTCGGACGAATGAAACCAGTATCCAACAATTCCTGTAGTTGGACTTTTAACTCTTGAAGTTCAATGGGAGCCATTCGGTATGGAGTTTTGGAAATGGGCTTAGTACCGGGTTCAAGATCGATACAGAATTCAATTTCTCGGTTTGGGGGTAAGCCAGGAAGTTACTCCGGAAAAACGTCAGGAAACTCATTAACAATGGGAATATCATTCAAGTTTGACGTATTTTTGTTCAAATCAGTGACATAAGCTAAAAAGGCTTGACATCCGTTTTTCAATAAACGAATGACTTTATGGCTAGAAATAACAGTTATAGATTTCAATGGTTTAGTTGCTTGAATTTGCATGACAGGTTGATTAGGAATATGAAAACTAATAATCTTATGAAAACAATCAATTTTAGCATGATGGGTAGTTAACCAATCAATTCCTAAAATCACATCAAATTCATGCATCTCCAAAGAAATAAGGTCAACAGGTAATGTGAGGTTGTTGATTTGAACTAGGCAAGATTTATAGACAGTAGATGTAATGGTCATTTCTCCTAATGGGGTTTCAACTGATAAGTCAAAGTCCAAATTTTCAGGAGTTAAGTTTAAACGCTGAGCACATGCAGGTGAGATAAAAGAATGGGTAGAGCCAGTATCTAACAAAGCGTAGACTTCACGAGAATTTATGAATAGCTTACCGGTTATCACCTCGTTCGAGTTTCGTGCCATTTGGGATGTCACAACAAAAGCTCTCCCTTGAACTACAGATTTTCCCTTATCCGCGCTAGCTTTTGGTATCATCACTGCAGCTGGACTTGATTTTGTGGCAGGACAAAACCGCGCAAGATGACCCTCTTTCCCACAACTGTAGCACTTTTTGGACTGCAGTGTACAGTTTGGGCTGATGTGACCTTCCTGACCACACCTATAGCATCTCACTGGTGGTCGATCTTCTCCCCTTGAAACTGGGGTCGGTGCTGGTGCTGGTAATGGTGCCCTTCCATAATTATTATGGAATCTCTTTCTTTTGAAATTGTTCCCACTGGATTCTCCTCTTCTGTTATTTGATGTGGAATTACCACCGAAGTGTTGGTTACCTCCTCGATGGTTCTCGTTCCTGTGGTTGTTATCATTTCTCTGATCATTGACTCTTGGCTGTAATTTTTCATCTGTTTGCTCCACCCTTTGAGCCCTATCAACAACATCTGAATACAAACTAAATTTATGAGAGCTAAGTTGTTGACGGATTTCGAATCTTAGACCACGTAAGAACATCCGACTCATCCGTGCTTCGTCATCTACTAGATGAGTCGCAAAACGAGACAGTTCAGCAAACTTAGCTTCATATTGAGAAACTGTCATGTTTCTCTGCTCCAGCTTAATGAATTCCACTTCCTTCATATGGCGGATGCTTTCTGGGAAGTACTTTTCATTAAATAGCTCTTGGAATTCTGTCCAAGACATCTCAAGTGCTGAAGGGTGGATACGTTTTACCGCTTCCCACCAGTGATCCGCCTCACCTCGAAACATAAAAGTAGCAAAGGGCACCTTCTGATCATCAGCGCATTGTAGGACATCAAGTATTTTTGTCGTCTGCTTCAGCCATGCCTCCGCTTTGAGTGGGTCAGGCTTCCCGTGGAATTCAGGTGGTCCCAATTCTTTAAATTGCTTGACAGTGACCATCCTCAAATTACCAGCGTTTCTACCGTTATTGTTAACTGGATTTCCTCTTGCCTGATTCTGCATGAACTGCATGAAATTCCTAAAGAATCCATCATTCATCATGTTATCAGGAATATTATTTCCTGAGTTGGCAGGAGGATTGTTTGTGGCTTCTTGATTTTCGGCTACATTCGCTTCGGGTATTTCATAGTTAACCTCTTGATTTTCAGATGCCATACTTAACTGTGGTCACAAAATAATTGTTAGTTCAAACAAACTGACTCATCACTTCATGTCCCTATATTCAAATCAACTCATTAGATAATAAAATCTAATTTAGGTGGGACACACTAGTGACTGATTATATTCGTCTCTCCCCTCCTAGTTCTACCCCAGATCTCCATTAAAGACCATATCCCTAAGCTCTGATGCCAACTGTGACGCCCCCAAATCTGAGCCCACACAGCCCAAACTTGAGTCGTCAAAAGACTACAACAAAATTATTACAATGAAATACAACTTACAACAATACAGTGGATAATACAACACAACTAAGTCTTCATTATTATTGCCACACTATTTTATAACACGTGAAGACTATGATAGCTATCCCCGCACTCTCACTCCATTCCCCGGCTAGACCCCGTTACGTTCTCATCTCCTGTTGAAAAACAATGGAACGAAAAGAAAGGGTGAGCTCAAATAGCCCAGTAAGAAATATCATGACTAAGATAATGACGAATAATTTATCATTAGCCTTCAACAGTTGAGTTCTTGATAGAATACAATAGACTACAAGGTTTATATCAAAAACTGCAGTTAAATTCTTAAACAACGTTCAGATCAATAATAGCAGCGGAATGAGCAATCTATTAGAAGAATAATACAGACTATAATGTCCACTCGCTTCTCTTTTTAGTAAAAATATCATCAACTTTTATCATCTGAAATACCATTAGTCAAAATAATACAACTTCACAGTTCCTGGTCATAATCATGCAGATCAACAGTTCATCTTTGCACTACGGGCCAAAGACATTCAATATAACACCAACGGTCATGATTATACCAGATTCAGCCTTTGGTCATAATCATACCAATCAACAGTTCATCTTTGCACTACGGGCCAAAGAGAACATTAACCACGTGCCATAAAAGACACCGAACAGATGTATCGCCTTTAACCTAGTATATCGCCTTTAACCTATCATCTGTTCAACAATTATATCACATCTGTGCCCCCGGCCACAGATATTCACAACAGCTTGATTCTTGATGATTAATACAAATAACAGTGATACAAACGATGAACAGAATAACAGGATACACAATAAGTATCAGAAGTTTACTTTGTGCAGATTCAAATAATGTCCAAATTGTCAACATGATGTGGAGTGAAATTTAAAAATAATATTCAAGATCCACAGTTCAGAATAACGGGTACAGTTCAATAGAAAGGTTCACGTAAATAGGAAGGTTCAGTTGAAATAATGAAGTTCAACTATTATGGAACATATAATATTTTCAGGAATTATAGAAACAATAGTTCCATAATAAGTTTCGATTTAGGAGTATGAAAGAAAATAATATCCCTTACCGTAGCAGGTTTGATTAACAAAAGGTGAAGGGAATTAATATCCCTTACCATAGTAAGTTTGAATAATGGAAGATGAAAAAGATGGTATCCCTTATGAGTATAAAGGAAAATGATATCACTTACGAATATGGAATAAAAGTGTCATGTGATAATTCGTGTAGACAAATTATTTCCACACGAGACAAATAAAAAGGGTTATTCACCAACAGGCGATAATCCGCACCGTAAGGTTATTCCCATCAATTTGAATACGAATAGTTATTCACCAAACAGGCGATAATCCGCGCCGTAAGGTTATTCCCATCAATTTGAATACGAAGAGTTATTCACCAAACAGGCGATAATCCGCACCGTAAGGTTATTCTCAAAGATTAATAAGGAATGAATACAAAAGGTTATTCACCAACAGGCGGTAAACCGCGCCGTAAGGTTATTCCCACAATTTAATATATGGAAATAAATGGCACAAGAAAGAAACGATATTATTCTCGAGAATCAAAGAATGATAATCCCTTCAAGTAAGAAAGAAAATAATATCCATTTATGATGATGAAAAGAGTGATACCCCTTACCGTAATAAATTTAAGAGTGTGAAAAGAATGATATTCCTTACCTTAACACGTGACTGGATATTGATTTAAATGAGGTTGATCAACCTATATATTTTTAATATAAATTAGTAATTACCACATATAAATTTCAAAGTGTATGATAACTCGTATAATATGAATTATCAAAATTATATATATTTAACATAATTTTTGTAGTATAATATAACTACTTTTAAATAGTTTTAAAAATAATATTCCAAAATAAATCTTCCAAAGAAAGCTTTTAAAATGAATCTTCTTAAAGAAGAGTCTTCTAAAGGAAGATTTGTGAATACCGTGAAAAATAGGAATTTATGAAATTACTACTCTTTAATAATAGACTTACTTGAAAATTTTCTGCACTCCTTTTGGCTTTCAAACTCTCAAAATAACCTTACTATTCTCAGAGAAAACTCATAAAATTCTTATAGAAAAATTTTATGTTTTAGGTGTGATTTTTCTATTCAGCTGAGCAAGCTATTTATAGGAGAAAAGAAGTTACTATGCGGTAGGTGAGCAGCACGCCAGTGCTGAATTGCAGTAGCAGTCGTCTGGCTGCTTTTCTCCTTCTCACCAACCCACCCAGCAAGCAATTCTCACATTTCATTTTTCATGTGGGTCCCACAGAGGGCCCACATGTTTTTACTATTCCAAATAGTAATTAAATAAATTTATATATATATATATATATATATATATATATATATATATATATATATATATATTCTTCCTACATGTCCTGCATATAAAATAATGCTACGACAATAATTCAACAATAATTTAATAAACACGTGACAGATTATTATTAATTTAATAATATAAATTACTGTGTATTTGCTACTGTGACAATTATTTGGTTCAATAATTTTAAAGACAGTGCACCAACAATTATTGACTCAATGATATGAAATACAGTGTAACAACAATTATTGAATTGATAACATAAAATATTATGAAATGACAATTATTGATGAAATGATGTGCAACAGTTACGGTATCAATTATCAGATCAATAATGCAAATACTGTGTAATAACCAATTTATCAATTCAATAATATAAACACCGCACAATACCTTGTGCTACTATAGAATACCGCGTGCTACAGTAAAATACCATAATTTACCGTATGCTACTATTCTTTTATCACCGGTATTTTAACAGTTAACACCGTTGACTATTTTTATTTAAAAAGGTTACTTCTGTCGTTTTCTATATCCGACAAATATTCTGTTGTGGGGTCCACAAATAATTTGTTATTTTGGCGCCGTCGTACGACACGAATATTCCCCGACAAAACGAATATTCCCCGACAAAGCGAATATTGTCCGACAAAATAAAATTTGCACATAACATCCTTAACTTTCAATTTCGTCAATTTAACCACTTACTGTTTCATGAAAAAATATATATGAAGAAAAATTAAATTTTATATTTCATAAATTCGGGGTCTTACATTTCTCATATTAAACAAATACTAACAACTACTATAGTATTTTTTTTAATATTATCTCATAGTTGAATTATTGATTTTGTTTCTAATATTTTTAATTCCATTCTCATTATCCAAATCTAAACTGATATTTTAATCAATCCTACATTAATATGTTAATTTGATAATCCCCAAAATCACTACAAATCTAACATAATATGATATTATCAACTAATTTAATTTCTCAATATTACAACATCAAAATCATAAATTGATATTTTTTAATTAAATAAGTACTGTCAAAATCTGTAAGACCCCGAATTTTATGAAATACAAAATTTAATTTTTCTTCATATATATTTTTTTTGAAACAGTAAGTGGTTAAATTAACAAAATTGAAAGTTAAGGATGTTATGTGCAAATTTTATTTTGTCGGACAATATTCGCTTTGTCGGGGAATATTCGTTTGGTCGGGGAATATTCGTGCCGTACGACGGCGCCGAAATAATAAATTATTGGTGAACCCCACAACGGAATATTTGTCGGATATAGAAAACGACAGAAGTAACCTTTTTAAATAAAAATAGTCAACGGAACTGTTAAAATACCGGTGATAAAAGAATAGTAGCATACGGTAGTTTATGGTATTTTCTGTAGCACACGGTACTCTACAGTAACACACGGTATTGCATAGTGTCTCATATTATTGGTCTGATAATTGACACCGTAACTGTTACGCATCATTTCATCGATAATTGTCACTGCATAATATTTTATATTATCAATTCAATAATTGTTGTTACACAGTATTTTGCATTATTGATTTAATAATTGTCATTACACTGTATTTTATATCATTGAGTCAATAATTGTTGTTGCACTGTTTTTAAAATTATTGAACCTAATAATTGTCACAGTAACATATGCACAGTAATTCACATTATTGAATCAATAATTGTCATTACACAGTAACGTATGCTTTATTTTACATTATTGTTATCTCTATTATGATGTTATTTAAACAGTTGTATTTCATTAATTTATTGACTTGATATCTAAGAGCTAACTATACTGTATTTATAACAATTAGTCATAATAATTGAATTGATAAAGTTATTTGTTTATAATATAAAGTTAGGTGATTATTAGGTGATATGAAATGAATGGTGTAGATTAAAGTGTGAATTATTGTTGAATAATTGAATTGATTTGTTTATAATATAAAGTTAGGTGATTATTAGGTAATATGAAATGAATGGTGTAGATTAAAGTGTGAATTATTGTTGAATAATTAAATTGATTTGTTTATAATATAAAGTTAGGTGATTATTAGGTGATATGAAATGAATGGTGTAGATTAAAGATAATATAATATTTGAAATGGATGGTGTAGATTAAAAGATGATCTTTAAATGAATGGTTTAGATTAAATGAATGATAAGATTTTTGGCTATAAATAGAAGCCTTAACTTAAGGATTTTTCATAAACTTCCTTACTTGTTCTTTCTTTCTCTCTCTAAATACTTCTTGTGAAAGTTCTCTCTAAGTGTGCTTAAGTCATCTTGAGTATTTGTGAAGATCTATAAGTATACGTGTACTGTTCAAGTTAATCAACCTCATTTAAATCAATATCCAGTCACGTATTGAGGTAAGGGATACCATCTTTTTCATCTTCCATTATTCAAACATACTATGGTAAGGGATTATCATTATTTGATTCTCGATAATAATATTGTTTCTTCCTTACTCATAAGACGTGCCTTTTATTTCCATGTATTAAATTGTGGGAATAACCTTACGGAGCGGATTGCCGCCTGTTGGTGAATAACCTTTCGTATTCATTCATTATTAATCTCTGAGAATAACCTTACGGAGCGGATTGCCGCCTGTTTGGTGAATAACTCTTTGTACTCAAATTCTATTAAATTGTGGGAATAACCTTACGGAGCGGATTGCCGCCTGTTTGGTGAATAACTCTTTGTACTCAAATTCTATTAAATTGTGGGAATAACCTTACGGAGCGGATTGCCGCCTGTTGGTGAATAACCCTTTGTATTAATTTCCTTCACCTTTTGTTAATCAAACCTGCTACGGTAAGGGATATTATTTTTTTTCATACTCCTAAATCGAAATTTATTATGGAACTATTGCCTCTATAATTCCTGAAAATATTATATGTTCCATAATAGTTGAACTTCATTATTTCAACTGAACCTTCCTATTTACGTGAACCTTTCTATTGAATTGTAACCATTATTCTGAATTGTGGATCTTGAATATCATTTTTAAATTTCACTCCACATCATGTTGACAATTTGGACATTATTTGAATCTGTACAAAGTAAACTTCCGATACTTATTGTTATCCTATTTCTTCTGTTCATCATTTATATCATTCTAATCATTCAAAAAAATCAAGCTGTTGTGAATATCTGTGGCCGGGGGCACAGATGTGATATATTTGTTGAACAGATGATAGGTTAAAGGCGATATAATAGGTTAAAGGCGATACATCTGTTCGGTGTCTTTTATGGCACGTGGTGAATGTTCTCTTTGGCCCGTAGTGCAAAGATGAACTGTTGTTTGGTATGATTATGACCAAAGGCTGAATCTGGTATAATCATGACCGTTGGTGCTATATTGAATATCTTTGGCCCGTAGTGCAAAGATGAACTGTTGATCTGCATGATTATGATCAGGAACTGTGAATTTGTATTATCTTGACTAATGATATTTCAGATGATAAAAGTTGATGATGTTTTTCCTAAAAAGAGAACCGAGTGGACATTATAGTCTGCATTATTCTTCTAATAGATTACTCATTCCGCTGCTATTATTGATCTGAACGTTGTTTAAGAATTTAACTGCAGTTTTTGATATAAACCTTGTAGTCTATTGTATTCTATCAAGAACTCAACTGTTGAAGACTAATGATAATTTATTCGTCATTATCTTAGTCATGATATTCTTTACTGGGCTATTTGAGCTCACCCTTTCTTTTGTTCCATTGTTTTTCAACAGGAGATGAAAACATAACAGGGTCTAGCCGGGGAATGGAGTGAGGGTCCGAGGAATAGTTATCATAGTCTTCACGTTTTGTAAAATAGTGTGGCAATAATAGTGAAGACTTAGTTGTGTATTATTGTGACGCCCCCAAATCTAGGCCCACACAGCCCAAACTTGAGTCGTCAAAAGACTACACCAAAATTATTACAATGAAATACAACGTACAACAATACAGTGGATAATACAACACAACTAAGTCTTCTTTATTATTGCCACACTATTTTATAACACGTGAAGACTATGATAGCTATCCCCGCACTCTCACTCCATTCCCCGGCTAGACCCCGTTACGTTCTCATCTCCTGTTGAAAAACAATGGAACGAAAAGAAAGGGTGAGCTCAAATAGCCCAGTAAGAAATATCATGACTAAGATAATGACGAATAATTTATCATTAGCCTTCCACAGTTGAGTTCTTGATAGAATACAATAGACTACAAGGTTTATATCAAAAACTGCAGTTAAATTCTTAAACAACGTTCAGATCAATAATAGCAGCGGAATGAGTAATCTATTAGAAGAATAATGCAGACTATAATGTCCACTCGGTTCTCTTTTTAGGAAAAACATCATCAACTTTTATCATCTGAAATATCATTAGTCAAGATAATACAACTTCACAGTTCCTGGTCATAATCATACAGATCAACAGTTCGTCTTTGCACTACGGGCCAAAGACATTCAATATAACACCAACGGTCATGATTATACCAGATTCAGCCTTTGGTCATAATCATACCAATCAACAGTTCATCTTTGCACTACGGGCCAAAGAGAACATTAACCACGTGTCATAAAAGACACCGAACAGATGTATCGCCTTTAACCTAGTTTATCGCCTTTAACCTATCATCTGTTCAACAATTATATCACATCTGTGCCCCCGGCCACAGATATTCACAACAGCTTGATTCTTGATGATTAATACAAATAACAGTGATACAAATGATGAACAGAAGAACAGGATAAACAATAAGTATCGGAAGTTTACTTTGTGCAGATTCAAATAATGTCCAAATTGCCAACATGATGTGGAGTGAAATTTTAAAAATGATATTCAAGATCCACAGTTCAGAATAACGATTACAGTTCAATAGAAATGTTCAGAAAATAGGAAGGTTCAGTTGAACTAATGAAATTCAACTATTATGGAACATATAATATTTTCAGGAATTATAGAAGCAATAGTTCCATAATAAGTTTCGATTTAGGTGTATGGAAGAAAGTAATATCCCTTACCGTAGCAGGTTTGATTAACAAAAGGTGAAGGAAATTAATATCCCTTACCATAGTAAGTTTGAATAATGGAAGATGAAAAAGATGGTATCCCTTATGAGTATAAAGGAAAATGATATCACTTACGAATATGGAATAAAAGTGTCATGTGATAATTCGTGTAGACAAATTATTTCCACACGAGACAAATAACAAGGGTTATTCACCAACAGGCGATAATCCGCACCGTAAGGTTATTCCCATCAATTTGAATACGAATAGTTATTCACCAAACAGGCGTAATCCGCACCGTAAGGTTATTCCCACAATTTAATAGAATTTGAACACGAAGAGTTATTCACCAAACAGGCGTAATCCGCACCGTAAGGTTATTCCCACAATTTAATAGAATTTGAACACGAAGAGTTATTCACCAAACAGGCGATAATCCGCACCGTAAGGTTATTCCCATCAATTTGAATACAAAGAGTTATTCACCAAACAGGCGATAATCCGCACCGTAAGGTTATTCTCAAAGATTAATAAGGAATGAATACAAAAGGTTATTCACCAACAGGCGGTAAACCGCGCCGTAAGGTTATTCCCACAATTTAATACATGGAAATAAATGGCACAAGAAAGAAACGATATTATTTTCGAGAATCAAAGAATGATAATCCCTTCAAGTAAGAAAGAAAATAATATCCATTTATGATGATGAAAATAATGATACCCCTTACCGTAGTAAGTTTAAGAGTGTGAAAAGATTGATATTCCTTACCTTAATACGTGACTGGATATTGATTTAAATGAGGTTGATCAACCTATATTTTTATAATAAAATTAGTAATTACCACATATAAATTTCAAAGTGTATGATAACTCGTATAATATGAATTATCAAAATTATATATATTTAACATAATTTTTGTAGTATAATATAACTACTTTAAAATAGTTTTTAAAATAATATTCTAAAATAAATCTTCCAAAGAAAGCTTTTAAAAATGAATCTTCTCAAAGAAGAGTCTTCTAAAGGAAGATTTGTGAATACCGTGAAAAATAGGAATTTATAAAATTACTACTCTTTAATAAAAGACTTACTTGAAAAATTTCTGCACTCCTTTTGGCTTTCAAACTCTCAAAATAACCTTACTATTCTCAGAGAAAACTCATAAAATTCTTATAGAAAAATTTTATGTTTTAGGTGTGATTTTTCTATTCAGCTGAACAAGCTATTTATAGGGGAAAATGGGGGTACTATGCGTGGTAGGTGGGCACTGTGCATTTGGTAGGTGAGAGAGGCTGCGCAAACGTTTTTTTTTTTAAAAAAATTTCAATACTTGCACAGTAACTTTGCACAGTAACTTTAAAATTTTCAAAAAGTGAACAGTAATGAACAGTAACTTTTGTCAGCCGATGAATAGTGATTTCCGGGAGTGAACAGTGACTCCGGAGTAACTTTTCCGATGTGAACAGTAACTTCCGTCAGTGAATAGTAACTTTTGAAAAATAATAATATTTATTTTATTTTATTTTATTTTATTTATTCTACCTGTGGATCCAACATATAAAATAATGCTACAACAATGATAACAATAATGTAATAAACATGTTACAGATTATTATTAATTTAAATAATATAAATTACTGTGTATTTGCTACTGTGACAATTATTAGATTCAATAATTTTAAACTACAGTGCACCAACAATTATTGACTCGATGATATGAAATACAGTTTAATGACAATTATTGAATCAATAATGCAAAATACTGTGTAGCAACAATTATTGAATTGATAACATAAAATATTATACAACAACAATTATTGATGAAATGATGTGCAACAGTTAGGGTGTCAATTTCAGATCAATAATATAAGACACTGTGCAATACCGTGTGCTACTGTAGAGTACCGCATGCTACTGTAGAATACCATAAATTACCGTATGCTACTATTCTTTTATCACCAGTATTTAAATAGTTAACACCGTTGACTATTTTTATTTAAAAAGGTTACTTCTGTCGTTTTCTATATCCGACAATTATTCCGTTGTGGGGTCCACCAATAATTAGTTATTTCGGCGCCGTCGTACGACCCGAATATTCCCCGACAAAACGAATATTGTCCGACAAAATAAAATTTTCACATAACATCCTTAACTTTCAATTTCGTTAATTTAACCACTTACTGTTTCAGGAAAAAAAATATATGAAGAAAAATTAATTTTTATATTTCATAAAATTCGGGGTCTTACAACCTCCCCTCCTTATGAAATTTCGTCCCCGAAATTGACGTACCAGGCATTTCAAAGTTATCCTCCTGATTTCCAGATGTCATACAAAACTGTGGTCACAAAATAATTGTTAGTTCAAACAAACTGACTCATCACTTCCTGTTCCTACATTCAAATCGATTCGTTAGACAACAAAATCTAATTTAGGTAGGACACACTAGTGACGTATTCTATTCGTCTCTCCCCTCCTAGTTCTAACCCCAGATCTCCATTAAAGACCATATCCCTAAGCTCTGATACCAACTGTGACTCTCATCCCACCATAGGGACAGCACCTCACAATGGTACCTATCAGTTTGCCACCTGTACTATAGGCGTCCCCTACGGAGAGTCTGGCTTCGGTGCATCCCCTTTCCCTAGGAAGTCACCAGCGAGAGGCTCGGGGCTCTTCGTTATATGGCTCTGATACCAACTGTGACGCCCCCAAATCTAGGCCCACACAGCCCAAACTTGAGTCGTCAAAAGACTACACCAAAATTATTACAATGAAATACAACGTACAACAATACAGTGGATAATACAACACAACTAAGTCTTCTTTATTATTGCCACACTATTTTATAACACGTGAAGACTATGATAGCTATCCCCGCACTCTCACTCCATTCCCCGGCTAGACCCCGTTACGTTCTCATCTCCTGTTGAAAAACAATGGAACGAAAAGAAAGGGTGAGCTCAAATAGCCCAGTAAGAAATATCATGACTAAGATAATGACGAATAATTTATCATTAGCCTTCCACAGTTGAGTTCTTGATAGAATACAATAGACTACAAGGTTTATATCAAAAACTGCAGTTAAATTCTTAAACAACGTTCAGATCAATAATAGCAGCGGAATGAGTAATCTATTAGAAGAATAATGCAGACTATAATGTCCACTCGGTTCTCTTTTTAGGAAAAACATCATCAACTTTTATCATCTGAAATATCATTAGTCAAGATAATACAACTTCACAGTTCCTGGTCATAATCATACAGATCAACAGTTCGTCTTTGCACTACGGGCCAAAGACATTCAATATAACACCAACGGTCATGATTATACCAGATTCAGCCTTTGGTCATAATCATACCAATCAACAGTTCATCTTTGCACTACGGGCCAAAGAGAACATTAACCACGTGTCATAAAAGACACCGAACAGATGTATCGCCTTTAACCTAGTTTATCGCCTTTAACCTATCATCTGTTCAACAATTATATCACATCTGTGCCCCCGGCCACAGATATTCACAACAGCTTGATTCTTGATGATTAATACAAATAACAGTGATACAAATGATGAACAGAAGAACAGGATAAACAATAAGTATCGGAAGTTTACTTTGTGCAGATTCAAATAATGTCCAAATTGCCAACATGATGTGGAGTGAAATTTTAAAAATGATATTCAAGATCCACAGTTCAGAATAACGATTACAGTTCAATAGAAATGTTCAGAAAATAGGAAGGTTCAGTTGAACTAATGAAATTCAACTATTATGGAACATATAATATTTTCAGGAATTATAGAAGCAATAGTTCCATAATAAGTTTCGATTTAGGTGTATGGAAGAAAGTAATATCCCTTACCGTAGCAGGTTTGATTAACAAAAGGTGAAGGAAATTAATATCCCTTACCATAGTAAGTTTGAATAATGGAAGATGAAAAAGATGGTATCCCTTATGAGTATAAAGGAAAATGATATCACTTACGAATATGGAATAAAAGTGTCATGTGATAATTCGTGTAGACAAATTATTTCCACACGAGACAAATAACAAGGGTTATTCACCAACAGGCGATAATCCGCACCGTAAGGTTATTCCCATCAATTTGAATACGAATAGTTATTCACCAAACAGGCGTAATCCGCACCGTAAGGTTATTCCCACAATTTAATAGAATTTGAACACGAAGAGTTATTCACCAAACAGGCGTAATCCGCACCGTAAGGTTATTCCCACAATTTAATAGAATTTGAACACGAAGAGTTATTCACCAAACAGGCGATAATCCGCACCGTAAGGTTATTCCCATCAATTTGAATACAAAGAGTTATTCACCAAACAGGCGATAATCCGCACCGTAAGGTTATTCTCAAAGATTAATAAGGAATGAATACAAAAGGTTATTCACCAACAGGCGGTAAACCGCGCCGTAAGGTTATTCCCACAATTTAATACATGGAAATAAATGGCACAAGAAAGAAACGATATTATTTTCGAGAATCAAAGAATGATAATCCCTTCAAGTAAGAAAGAAAATAATATCCATTTATGATGATGAAAATAATGATACCCCTTACCGTAGTAAGTTTAAGAGTGTGAAAAGATTGATATTCCTTACCTTAATACGTGACTGGATATTGATTTAAATGAGGTTGATCAACCTATATTTTTATAATAAAATTAGTAATTACCACATATAAATTTCAAAGTGTATGATAACTCGTATAATATGAATTATCAAAATTATATATATTTAACATAATTTTTGTAGTATAATATAACTACTTTAAAATAGTTTTTAAAATAATATTCTAAAATAAATCTTCCAAAGAAAGCTTTTAAAAATGAATCTTCTCAAAGAAGAGTCTTCTAAAGGAAGATTTGTGAATACCGTGAAAAATAGGAATTTATAAAATTACTACTCTTTAATAAAAGACTTACTTGAAAAATTTCTGCACTCCTTTTGGCTTTCAAACTCTCAAAATAACCTTACTATTCTCAGAGAAAACTCATAAAATTCTTATAGAAAAATTTTATGTTTTAGGTGTGATTTTTCTATTCAGCTGAACAAGCTATTTATAGGGGAAAATGGGGGTACTATGCGTGGTAGGTGGGCACTGTGCATTTGGTAGGTGAGAGAGGCTGCGCAAACGTTTTTTTTTTAAAAAAATTTCAATACTTGCACAGTAACTTTGCACAGTAACTTTAAAATTTTCAAAAAGTGAACAGTAATGAACAGTAACTTTTGTCAGCCGATGAATAGTGATTTCCGGGAGTGAACAGTGACTCCGGAGTAACTTTTCCGATGTGAACAGTAACTTCCGTCAGTGAATAGTAACTTTTGAAAAATAATAATATTTATTTTATTTTATTTTATTTTATTTATTCTACCTGTGGATCCAACATATAAAATAATGCTACAACAATGATAACAATAATGTAATAAACATGTTACAGATTATTATTAATTTAAATAATATAAATTACTGTGTATTTGCTACTGTGACAATTATTAGATTCAATAATTTTAAACTACAGTGCACCAACAATTATTGACTCGATGATATGAAATACAGTTTAATGACAATTATTGAATCAATAATGCAAAATACTGTGTAGCAACAATTATTGAATTGATAACATAAAATATTATACAACAACAATTATTGATGAAATGATGTGCAACAGTTAGGGTGTCAATTTCAGATCAATAATATAAGACACTGTGCAATACCGTGTGCTACTGTAGAGTACCGCATGCTACTGTAGAATACCATAAATTACCGTATGCTACTATTCTTTTATCACCAGTATTTAAATAGTTAACACCGTTGACTATTTTTATTTAAAAAGGTTACTTCTGTCGTTTTCTATATCCGACAATTATTCCGTTGTGGGGTCCACCAATAATTAGTTATTTCGGCGCCGTCGTACGACCCGAATATTCCCCGACAAAACGAATATTGTCCGACAAAATAAAATTTTCACATAACATCCTTAACTTTCAATTTCGTTAATTTAACCACTTACTGTTTCAGGAAAAAAAATATATGAAGAAAAATTAATTTTTATATTTCATAAAATTCGGGGTCTTACAATTATTATACACTGTATTGTTGTACGTTGTGCTTTGTTGTAATAATTTTGTTGTAGTCTTTTGACGACTCAAGTTTGGGCTGTGTGGGCCCAGATTTGGGGGCGTCACAAAATCGGGATTGTTATTATTTTTTACAAATATAAAATAATTGTTATTATTTTTTACAAATCTAAACTGATTAATCACTCCCAAATTAAACGTATCTTTTTTAATTTTCAAACACTGATTTTTATATCCTAAAATCACTACAAAATTATATTTATAATGTTATCTCATGCTTCAACTATTGATTTTTTTTAAATATTTTTAATTCCATTCTTATTATCCAAATCTAAATTGATATTTTAATCAATCTTATGTCAATATGTTGATTTTATAATTCCCAAAATTACTATAAATCTAAATTGATATGATATTTATCAACTAATTTAATTTCTCAATATTACAACATCAAAATAATAAATTGATATTTTTTAACTAAATAAATACTAATAATACATTATTTTTCTCATACTAAACAAATAGTAACAATAATTATTACAGTATTTTTTTAATATTATCTCATAGTTAAACTATTGAATTTTTTCTACTATTTTTAATTTTATTCTCATTATCCAAATCTAAATTGATATTTAATCAATCCCATGTTAATATGTTAATTTAATAATCCCCAAAATCACAATAAATCTAAACTAATATGATTTTATCAACTAATTTAATTTATCAATATTACAACATCAAAATCATAAATTGATATTTTTTTTAATTAAACAACCACTACAAAAATCAAGATTCTTATTATTTTTTACAAATCTAAAATTATTGTTATTATTTTTTACAAATTAAACTGATGAATCACCCCTAAATTAAACATATCTTTTTTAATTTCCAAACATTGATTTTTATATCCTAAAATTACTACAAAATTATATTTATAATATTATCTCATACTTTAACTATTGATTTTTTTCTAATATTTTAAATTTCATTCTCATGATCCAAATCTAAAGTGATATTTTAATCAATCTCACTTTAATATGTTGATTTTATAATCCATAAAATCACTACAAATCTAAATTGATATGATATTTATCAACTAATTTAATTTCTCAATATTACAACATCAAAATCATAAATTGATATTTTTTAATTAAACAAATACTAATAATACAGTATTTTTTTCATATTAAACAAATACTAACAATAATTGTTACAATATTTTTCTCACATTATCTCATCATTTACATATAATTTTCTTATGTGATGAAACTCAGGTATTATCATTACATGTACCTATTATCACATATATTTTTACGTATTCTCAATTTTATATGTATAATTGGTATAAAAAATATTACTTACATTTTCAACATTTTCTTATATGTTTGTTGTATTTTTGGTATTATAGTCTATACAGGGGAGTCATTACATGATGCTGTCAATTATGTCACACCTATAAACAAAATGCCTATACATTCAATCAGCGACGATGATGTACAAGGATCTCAGTCAACTAATGTTGAAATGTCAACTAACAAGTTGCAAAAGAAAATCAAAGTCGAGAAAGATGACAACTTTACTGGTTTAAATTAATTTGAACCATTCAATCATTTTACTGATGACTTTTTGGTTTTAAAATTTATTAATTTCTAATGACTTTTTAGCATAATCATGTTTGAGTTGTTAATTTGGATTATTTGGATGAAACTTTTTGATTTTAATATTGATTATTGGATATTATGAAATCTAATTTTATGATTTAGTATTCAACTTGATTTTGGCATCCTAAATAATATAAACCAACAACTACACAGAAACCTGATTATTTGGTCTTTAAAAATAAAATTTGCAACAATCCCAATTTGATATTTATCCAATAAATATGTCAATTATAAAATTTGAATCCCATATTATTATCTAATATTTGAGCTTTTGAACTTTATTTATAGATAATTTTCCCACAAAATTATTATTCCATTCTCATGTAGAAAATTCTTTCTCATATTTGGGTTTTCAATTTTTTTAAAATGATAATTATAGCTATTTTTTTTTAAATTGATATTATCCCAAATTAATAGGTGATTGATGTAAACATGTTTTTTATTTACCATATAAGTAGAGACTGACACTTTCATTACAAATCACATCACAAATAATTATCTCATTCTTATAATTTTCTGTTATACAGTAAGATTAATTTTCTTTCATAGATTCGGTTGTCGTTTA
The DNA here is from genome assembly GCA_947179155.2 of Hedera helix. Taxonomy (NCBI): domain Eukaryota; kingdom Viridiplantae; phylum Streptophyta; class Magnoliopsida; order Apiales; family Araliaceae; genus Hedera; species Hedera helix. The sequence goes on from OX359279.1 coordinate 31,590,655, forward strand.
AAATGTATTGCTTAGATGGAGTCGAAAAATTTAATGTATTGCTAACTATCAAGTATTTTTTGACAAAACTAAATAATTACGTAATTGTATACATTGGAGCAAAATTATATGAGTTATTTTTGTTATACATTTATTTAATAAAATTTTAATTTATAAATATTCCATCTCCTTATTATGGTTTAATTTATTAAATGTATATATAAATTTATAATCAATAAAAAAATGAATAATCTCGCGGGTGTGTATATAGTATAATGTTAAAGTTCAGTTGTGTCCTTATCCAAAGATCATTGTCAGAGTTGACCAAGTCAACCACAACCTAGTGTAGAGCACTACCATCTTGTGACAGATGAAGTTTTCGAATAATAATGGAGTAATAAAAGAAAATACTACTAATTTATTAATGAACTTATGTAATGTGTACAATTTGTGAGAAGTACTCGCACTTTATAATTTACTCAACGAACACCCAAAAAATAATAAATGCTTGTTTCTCCATTATATGTGCGTGCGTGTATGCATGTATGGTATGATATAGAATCATGTACTGTATGTATATAATACATATATCTCTAATGCAATTAATTGAATTTTAGTTTGATAACCATTGAAATATAAGCACAGAGTGCAAAGTTAATAGCCCTTGAAGCTTTACCACAAACCACATAAACGCCACCAACTTCACATCGAACTTAATGTCCATGGCATACCAACAATTCTCAAAAACAAAAGTACTCAAAGTTTATGTAATTAAGATGAGAAAAAAAGAGATGAATGATCACTTAATTTATTTAATTAAGATTATATAAATATGTTAATTTGGATGTAAAAATACATTTAAAATGACATAATATATAAATTTTTATATAATTTAATGACGTGTGTCGAAGAATTGGTAAATTATAAAAATAAATAAATCTAATACATCAAAGAATACTTGTTTTAAATCGCTAAGACAATGATATTCTACAAATTTTTGAAACGACTAGAAATGACGTAGGAGTGATAGTTATTTTGGACTTTTAGACTATTAGTTGCTAATAATTTTTATTTTTTATTTTTTACACTTTTTTTTTTATCTTTATATCTTCTCTTCATCACTCATAATTTCCCTTACCCCACCCAAAAATAAAGATTTTTTTTTCTTTTTATATAAAAAAATTATATATATTACGAATATTTATGTGTACTTTTTAACTACTAATTACATAAATAAGTACATGAAACAAACAACGAGCACACCCAAAATTTAATGACTTTGGTCATAGGGGATAGTGTATGACAATAATAAAATATTTGTATCTTGACCTTAATATATGATTGTATTTATATTTATTCACACCACTTCGTCATAATTCGTTCGAAACCCAGTAGGAATAGTAATTTAAGTTTTCAAAAAAGTTAATTTTTTCATAATTGGATAAAATCTTTATTTCATAAAATTAGAAAATCAAGTAGGATAAAGAATAATACGTTAATTTACAGAGGTGTATAATAAATGAGATCTTTTTATAATTATATTTAACCTATCATGTATTAATATATTCTACAATTATAATTTAATATAAATTTGTTAGCAACAGATAACATAATTTAAATGGTGTATATATATATATATCGTCAAATCTCAAAATTACGTTGTGATTAACGTTGAATTTAAAATAATAGAATAAAATAATTATGATTAACGTTCACTTTTAAAAAATAAAATAAAATAATTATGTATGAATTACTTTTTAATTCTTCTTATTTAATGTATTCACGTATATTAACATTTAATATTCACGTAAAATTTGTCTTCTTATGTGGCCTATGACGTGAAACAGTTGGTACTAGTAATTGACTGTTTACGAGTTGACTAACACTGACTATACTAACCAAAGTTAGACTTTGACCCAATTCCCCAGTTAAGCTAACCCTATTACACACTTGCGCCATGTCCCTCTACTCTCGCTCAGTCTTTTTACACAAACACAATAAAATCTTCTCTCCCACACTCCCACTCACATTTCTCCAGATTTCCCTCCGCCAACAATCGCTTTGTAATCAGGTACATTCCCACCTACTTGTTATGCTTTTTCTCTCAATCTACTTTTTCCCCTTTTACTTGTGAGCTAGGGTTTGAATCAGTCTCATACATACATATCAATAATCATCTATGCAATAGTTATCGTATTTGATCAAGTTGATTTAGCTTATGAATCTCAATCTCTGATTGTTTGCGTCGAAAATTAACAAAAAAAAGTAAAAGAAATCTCGTTGATTGAACATAAAGCTTTGTTGTGTTAGTAATAATGTGATGAAGTAGAAGGAATGTCGGTTTAGAAACGTCTAGTTTTTGTTTGGACATAAACCTTTATTGTGTTAGTAGTAATGTGATGTCTTTCTGGTAAATTTTTTAATTAGAGTGGCCTGAGTATACAAATTCTACTTACTTTGATTAAGAATTAATATATGTTAATATATACGATTTATTGTTATGAATGTTAAAATGAGTGAGATCAACTTTAATTATGGGAAATGCCGGCCAAAAGGGTGGGAGAAACGGCGGAGATCTTGAGGAATAACCTCAAGGTTGCTGGTTTGAATCCCTTGCCAAATGCATCTTTATTTTGCAATGCTGATATTTTAAGGGTATTTCCGAAGTTTATGGAAAAGTTAATTGGGTTTTTCAGTAAGTTTAATGTGAATGTGATGGATATGCTGTGAAGTGTATAAATTATTAAGGGTATTTTTGAAATTTTTGGAAAAGTTAATTGGGTTTTTGAGTAACTTTACTATTGATGTGATGGATACATCATGAGATGTATAAATTAGGTGCACAAAACAGTTACATGAACCATTACTCTTTAATCATTAAGCATATGGCCTTGACCAGAGTAAAGATAGGTAAAAGTTGTTTATGCTGGTGATCGTAGTCGTTACGACAAAGCTACATTGGCTTAGACAGTTTATCAACCATAAGATGATAGAGGTGTAGCATTCACTGTGTTTTTCTCACGAATCATCGTATGATGTTTTTAATTGCAGGTGGTTCCCTTTTTGTAATAAATTTTATGAACTGTATGTTGATTAGTTACTTACATGCTTTCTTGAAATCTTCATTCATTGTTTCCATGATGCTTCACTCTAGAGCTTTCCGTGACCACTGGGTCCATCTGAGGTAGACTGAATGGACCAGGTAAAAATAATTTCTCTTATTGTACAGGCAGTTCTCCTTTATATTCTTTTCCAATGAACACTGACATTTGAAAAAAATTGTAGTATGAAAAAGTAGAGAAGATTGGTGAAGGAACATATGGAGTGGTTTACAAGGCTCGTGACCGTGTCACCAATGAAACTATTGCTTTAAAGAAGATCCGATTGGAGCAGGAAGATGAGGGAGTGCCAAGCACAGCTATTAGAGAAATTTCTCTATTGAAGGAGATGCAGCACGGAAACATTGTCAGGTATATTGAGCATATGTGCATTTCAGATTTCCTTCTCATTGACTGATGCAGCTGAAAAACTGGGGAACGGGGCTTACTCAAGAAGCTGGAATGGTGATTTTTCTGATTAGCCTTTCTGTCCATTATTGTGGAACTTAGTTATTCCTTACATAGTTTTTTAGGATAAGAAAAACTGCAGTGGACAAAAAGGATATATTTGACCACTTATTAGCCAATCCTTTCTTACCAAATAAAAAGTTCGCCCTTTTCCATGATAAGCCAGTAGGAAAAATTAGAGGCACATCAGTTTTTTGAACTTTCTCTTTTTTTTTTTTGCTTCTTTTCAAACAATTGAATTTATCTCAAAACTTGACATTTGCATTGTCTAAGATGTTCTTAAAAGGATATGTATTTTTGACTTCTGCAGGATAGTACTCCATTTGATTTGCTTTTTTATTTTTTATGTGTGTGTGCACAATAGGCCATAGGTTATGGAGGTTAACATGCGTTATGAAAGGTAAGATCATGGCTCCTGAAAATTTATTGTTTTGCATTGTTTGTTAAATGCTGCATAGTTTTTTGGTCATCATTCATTCAAACTTCTGTATCATTCTAGGACTTGTGCATTTTTGCTTTTGTCTTTTCTTTCTTCTGTTTGTACGGTTGTACCAAACTTTTTGGCGCTAGTCAAGAATTTGGGTGTTTTCTAATTTGCATGAATGTAATATCTTTGCTCATATTATATAAATTTACATTTGAGAAAGAATCACTTGAAGAGAATTGCTTTCTTCAAAGTGCATTTCTCACGAGGCAAGAGAGTGACATTCTTGACCTTTATGATTCTTAAATCACTGTATTCTACTCATTTAAGTGGAAGTTGTATGTAAATCAACTGAAATCTTTTTCGTCATTCCTTCCCACTCAGCCACACACAAGGAGTAGAAAATAACTTCATTTCCTACATATATCTATTCGGCTATTCCTTATCTACCTTTTTTTCATTCCGTGTCTCCATCGTTTAGTTCCCAACCAACTCTTGTTCTACTCAAATCACTATTGCTAGTTTCCCAGTTTAAATCGCAAAGTAAGAGATACTCATGAAACACTTCAAAGAGATGAACGAATATGCCATTTTCTTGGTTTTGCGTACATAGATGGTTTCTTATTAACTTACCTCACTGATTCATGAAGCCATTTGTTTAGTGATTAAACTAACGTGCTCAAAGTTCTGGGGATTGCTAAGACATAAATAATGTGCATAGGCTTCCATCCACATGAATATTGGGGAATATGGATGAATTGAGTATATGTTTAAGTCTCTATTGCTGTATTGCATTGACCAAATTGATTCATAGTACTTTCCTGCAACCAACATCATATTATTGCATTGGACTGAAACCATCTGTTCGATGTCATTTCATCATTTTGCTGTGTTATGCGAACATGTTAGGATCTTCACGCCGTGCATTTTCAAACTTTCAAATGTGATGTTACAGCTCAATGGATATTTGATATACCATTTTATCATTTGGTCTCCAACACTAGTATGAAGCGTGAGAATGACAGTCCTAATTCACTTTTTTTTGGGTGTTTTGGGGGGGGGAGGGGGGGGGTTTGTTAAAATCTATGGCTGAGATGTGTGCTTGACAGAATGTTTAGGTAATAGCAATACGATTTACTACTTACTAGTAATTGGTTATACACAGTACACAAGTAGAAGTGATAGTTAATGGTGTTTAATGCGAATGTACTTAATTTTTTGATGAATATTTGAATGACAGGTTACAGGATGTTGTGCACAGTGAGAAACGATTGTATCTGGTATTTGAATATCTGGACTTGGATTTGAAGAAACATATGGATTCGTGTCCAGAATTTGCAAAAGATCCACGTCTGATAAAAGTGAGTGAGCTTTTTTGCCCCTTAGGGGTCGGTGCACATTGTGCTCAAGACTAGAGTTACTGTTAAAATTATAGCTATTGAGTGTTCCTTCTTTCCTTTTAGAGATTTACACTAATGCTTACCCAAAAAAAAAATCATATAAAAAATCTCAGATTGTGATAGCTCTAGTTTGTTTACTAGAAATCATAATAGTCAACCGTAATATCATGCAAGGATGGAAACTGAAAAAATTCCATTCCACTCCCTAATTATGCAAGTTGTTTCTTTTTCAGTGAAATCTTTAGCTATAAAAATTGAAATGTAATTACTATAAACTGGAAGGGTTTTCTGGTTTCTGGCTATCATTATATTTAGTAAACTTATTGTCCAACCCTTCTTCCTCTCTGAGGTGTTAGCATGTTTGTTGAATGCATTGTTTCTTTGTTACTCTCTTAATCTCTGGTTCCTATATGTGAAATATTCTTGTCATCTAATACCTTGGCTTCAATGTCAGACATTTCTGTATCAAATACTTCGTGGAATTGCTTATTGTCATTCTCATAGAGTTTTGCATCGAGATTTGAAGCCTCAGAACTTGCTAATAGATCGTCGTACCAATGCACTAAAGCTTGCAGACTTTGGCCTGGCCAGAGCATTTGGTATTCCTGTCAGGACATTTACACACGAGGTAATAATGTGCATGTGGTGTGCTTGGGCGTTGTTAATTTACCATGGGGTCTGTGTATTTGTGCCTCTCCAGGAATATGCAATTATGTTTGCATTTCCCTGTTAATGTATTTGTTTTATATATGCTTTTGCTAAACAATGAATTAGGCATCAAACTGCACAGACTACATCATTTTTTTGTTTTTCATTTAAAGAGGAGTGGAAAGTTGAAACACTTTGAAGAAACAGAAAATGCAAATGAAAAGCTTTATGTCGCATTTTTTTGGTTGCACTTCAGCCAAAGAATTCTTGATGTAGTACTCAAGTGGAAGAAGGAATAAATTATAGCTAGAAAGTCACCGAAGTACAATACAATTAATATTACCAAGTCATTCTAGTATTCTACCAAAATGATAGGTTACATCAGTTTATATAGGATAATAAGAAAACACTAAACTTGACTACCAAGAAAAAACCTAGGTTATCTACTTTAAAAAGAAACAAATCCCTAATAATCTACTACTATAAATAAAACCTCCAACATAATCTACCTAATATAGTAAAAGATAATTTAAAATTACAATTACTTTAATAATAACATATAGTATTTAGTAATAATTGTATTAATTGATTGGTCCTTGGCTTCATCTGCATCAATTCTTTCAATTGTACAGTTATGAGATAGATTCTCTCGAATGTGTAGGTGTTTCAACCAAATTCAGGTCATGAATGTGCTTGAAAAACGGCCCTAATATTTATTCAGTGTGCAAGTTTCTCCAAATATTAACAGCATATTTGTTCAAGGCTTAGATTTGTTACAACCCATGTCAAGCTGTACTGAAGTTTTAGCGGTCGAATAGATATTTTAGGTTTATGAGTTTGTATTCTTTTCTGTTATTCAATCGTGTTGCAAAGATGGCTCTGACAAATCACGTGCGACTCCATGTCCAGAATCTCCTAACTATAGCAAAAACCCTTTGCATTTGATCTATTACTGCTATCTTTGGCTCCTAATTTTCATTGATTCTTTCCAGGTGGTGACACTCTGGTACAGGGCACCAGAGATACTCCTTGGATCCCGCCACTATTCTACACCTGTTGATGTGTGGTCAGTTGGCTGTATCTTTGCTGAGATGGTGAACCAGCGGCCATTGTTCCCAGGGGATTCTGAGATTGATGAATTATTCAAGATTTTCAGGTGCCACATCTTTCCGACCCTTATATTTCTTTTCTTTTTCTGCAAAACTTATATGCATTCCATTAAAGAGTTCTTTCAAAATTGAGTGTGGTAGATGCCAGTAATCTTCCTTCTGGAATCCAAATGAAGGAGTAGTTCTATATACTACATTGTATTTCTCTGACTCTCAGTTCCTAAATATTTGATTCAAATAATTTTTTTTAATCAAATGAAGAATCATGGGTACTCCAAATGAGGATAAATGGCCTGGAGTTATGTCTCTGCCTGATTTTAAGTCTTCCTTCCCAAAGTGGCCATCTAAGGTGATCTATTTTGCACATCTGGTGTTTCTTACTTTGATCGCCTTCTATGAAAAGATCCAGCATAAATGTTGGATAATAATCAATGCATCCCTACCTTGCAGGAACTGGCAACTGTGGTCCCAAATCTTGATTCATCTGGTCTCGATCTCCTTACTGTGAGTTTAAATGTTATATGTTTACTTGAATCCTCATTTAAAGACAAGTTAATGATCTCACAGTGTCGTGCTTTTGTTTTACTCTCGAGAAAGTTATCTATAGTAATTAGTAAAGCATCGACGTCGAAGCTCTGCAAATTTTTTTATGGATCATGTTTCAAACTGTAGATATTTCCACTACACCAGAAGGACTATGACTTAACCTGCCTAGTGCTGGAAAAAGAAATCATTAATCATATTAACATACATTAAATAAACTAAAAAAAGTATCAGTTTATTATTTCTTCAGGCTTCCGCTCTGCCTAATTAATTTTTTGGTGTCTTTGTTTTTCGTATTTCTTTTTTTGCTGGTAATGTCATTTGTCCAAACTAAGGGTTGTGCTCGTGATGCTCTTTAAAGACATCACTTATGGGGTAGATGTTACACACACGTACACATTAAAATATGTAAGGCAAGCATCTACTACTATGTAGTGCTCCACAATTTTTATGCATTTGCATCTTTGATTTCAGAAAATGCTTTACTTGGATCCCAGCAGAAGAATTACTGCCAGGAGTGCTCTCGAGCATGAATACTTCAAGGATATTGGGTTTGTACCTTAAGTCGCAGTGTACGTCGTGGCTGCAATGTATATTGATATTAGCATTTGTGGGTTTGATTTTGTGAGATATGTGTGCTGTTTTAGGGGATTTTTTCTTTCCATATCCCTGGATATAGTAGTTCATATTACATTCAAGTGGTTTTCACTTTTCAGCACAGCCATCATGGTGTTGGCTTGGGTCTGCTCTCTAAAATCCCCTTCTCATGTTCAAAGATACATATATATTGGTGTCATCTTTTTTTTACTTATCATGTAATGCTTGAGGGACATATATTGGATGATCTCTTATTATTCATTGAATTTGTTTAGTGTGCCTTCTATTACACTCTAGCTTCTTTTTTCTTCTTGTTCAAAATTTGGAATTAAGCTTCTTGTTTCCCTTGATCCATGATTGCAAATGTTATTTTTGCACGATTGAGTGTTGATATCGGCGTATGTGAATATAAGCATATTTGAATATATGAGACAAGGGTGAATAATTTTTTTTAATATTATTATTTTATTTTATTACGTAGAATTTTATGTCGGCCGTAATTTAAATTTGTTATTAAATATCAAAATATTTTTTTAATATTAAATTTTGGAATTGGTGCCATGCAATTAGCTTTGTCAACTTTTCCCCCTTTTTAGCATTCAGTTTGTTTGTTTGTTTAGCACTTTTCATGGTCAGATGGATATCATGGTTTGCCTTTAAATTTTAACGATTTGCAGAATACCAGCCACAGGAGTACTTAATTTTGTTAATAATCTACAAATAAAAAAGTCAAAAAGGATGTTAAATATTCTCTAGATTTCGTGTAAAAAAGATTTTTGTTAACGTAAATTCAAATGTGATCAGAACATTTGGTATAAACTGTAATATGTTTGGATTGAAGTTATGAAATTGATAAATAAATAAAATAAAAAATAGTTTATTTGATAATTATCTTAATTAATTAATTATTTTGATATAATGAAAAGTTTTTATTATTTTTTAATTTTTATTTCATATGGAATGTTAAAATTTTAATAAAATAGATATACGTGTCATATCATCCACTATCCCAAATAACCAAATATACAAATATACGTTTAAGATATTTAAAAATTATTTCATTTACTTTTTCGTTTTATTTTTTCAATTTGAACGTAGCATAAAACAAATGATATTGTCCTTAAAAGTAAATTACCTTGATTTTACGGTTGTCTTTATGAAAAAGTATGCTTATGTATTGCCATATATGAATATATTAAAATTAATGAATTTGTTGAACGTTATTTATTTCAAATTGTAAATTGACATCAGAATTGAAATAACTGACAAAAAACATTATGGGAAATATCAATTTCCCATTTGGCAGTAAATGTGATTTTAAAAAAACATTAATATGTACTTGCCTCAAATACTAATTTTTTTTTGAAACAAGAGAGAGCTCAATAGCCTTTAGTCTATGGTCTATAATATTGGAAAGTATATATATAGTGAGAGGACCACCGTAAATATTGAAATAGTAATATATTAGTGATATGAGATATCACGTGACGGTACTTTAAGATCACTTAATAATTTTTTTACAAAATATGACCAAAAAGGTAAATTACCTTCTTCACATAAGTTAAATTTTAGTGATTTTTACATCACATTTGAATTAAAACTTACAAATTTTAAAATTATTTTAGAAAAAAAGTTTCAAACCACTTTTATCTTAAATTTTTTTGAATAATAAAAATAATTTATTATATAACAACCTTTGTCAAAAGAGCATTTAATATCGTAACGTATAATATGTGGTGTTAAGTTCATAATATGGTTATTATACATGAGTGTGAGATTCATTTATTACATACAACTGTCATTATTTATTATACAGACTCTTTTTATGGGTCCAAGAGATAAAAACAAGAATAATAGGCAAGTTAAACTTTAGTGATTTTTACATCACATTTGAATTAATGCTTAAAATTTCTAAAATTATTTAAGAAAATATGTTTTATATCACTTTTATCTTCCAACAACTTTCATCTAAAATTTGTAAATAATAATAAAAAAATTGTTAAATAAGCAACGTTTTGCAGCAAAGTACTTAATATTGTACTCATGTTTATAGTATGTGATATCATGTTCGTGATACTTTACATATAAGAGTGGGGTCCATTTATCGTATACAACTTTCATTATTTATTATATAGATAATTTTTATAGGTCCAATAGACAAAAAAGGAAAAAGAAAAGAAGAGTAGGTAGAACTTTTACTTTTGAAGTGTTTGGTGGGTGTGAATTTGATAAAATTAACAAAATAATTAATTAAAATAAGTGATATATAAATAATATTTTCTATTAATTTTATTTTAGTTTGAAAATAATTTTCTTACATACTTTAAGATGTTGATTTTTTTTATTTATAAAATTTAGAGTCGATTTTATTTATTTAGTCTTCATGAATAATAAATGATCAAATTATATAATCAGTTTTTTTAAATAATAGAACACTAAAAATAAATTAATGAAAAAATGAGTGATATTTATTTTCTGATTTGGAAAATGTGAGGTGTTATATTTACAAAAGGCTACAAAATACATATAAGGGCAATTTTGTCAGCTAATTTTATTGCATTCTTCTCTCAAGTTCTCATGTCATCATCTTTCATCAGTTCTTACATTTATTTGTCTGTTATTCAATTTTTTTTGTTCATAAAACTCATACTCTCTCTCTTCTTCTCTCTTCAGTCTTCACCATGAACAGACTTTGAGAAAACATATTATGATATTAAACCTCCAATTCCTCAACTCTCTCTCACTAAAAATACATACACTTTCTCTCTAGAAATGGGCTCTCTAGTTCCATTTCCAGACCTCAATTACTTCCCCCACCCCACCACCGGCACTACCTCCTACGGCGCCGTTGCCGGCGCCATAATCCCGAATATCGAACCCAAACTTGAGCCACTTGATGAAGCACTAGATAGCCCACCTGAAATTCACCCGCCACCGCCACCGTCGGCTTCCTACCCACCGCCGGCGGGCCCTAGCCCCAATTTCACTCTTAATTCATACCCAAGCACCTCCTCACCCGAGCCTAACCCGAGTCCTTACTTCTATGCAGCCGAAGCCAACGTCTACTCCGAATTCAACCGAATTTCCAACATTTTTCATTCTGCTTTCGCCAGACGCTTACAGCAGCAACCGGGTGATGCTGCCGAGGTTGTAGACCCCAATGCATTCGCTATTGTCCCGGTTCCCGATGAAAGCCAAAATCAGCTCTCAGCTGCAGTGATTTCGCCCCGTCGGAGGTACGCGCCGCGTTCATCGGAATTAGTTAGGGTTATGGATCTCACCACCGAGGACGAACGATACTTTCGTGAGACTGTGCGGAAAACTCGGATGATTTTCGACTCTATTCGTATTTTTTCTACTGCTGATGACAACAAGCGCCTCGCTCTGGGGTTCGGAAGGCGGACTCGAGGTGATTTAAAAGCTTCTTCAATGATGAAGGATTGTGGGTTATGGTTAAATCGCGAGAAACGGATTGTTGGCGCAATCCCTGGTATTGATATTGGGGATGTGTTCTTTTATAGAATGGAATTGTGTGTTATTGGACTTCACGGGCAGGCTCAGGCCGGGATTGATTACTTGCCTTCGAGCATGAGCTCCAATGGGGAGCCTATTGCAACTAGTATTATTGTTTCTGGAGGGTATGAAGATGATGAAGATGCAGGGGATGTGATTATATACACAGGGCATGGCGGGCAAGATAAGCATTCGAGGCAATGTGTTCATCAGAAGCTGGAAGGCGGTAATCTTGGGTTGGAGAGGAGCATGCGCTATGGAATTGAGGTGAGAGTAATTCGCGGTTTTCGGTATGAAGGTAGTGCTAGCGGTAAGATCTATGTTTATGATGGGCTATACAAAGTTGTTGAGTCCTGGTTTGATGTGGGTAGGTCTGGTTTTGGTGTGTATAAATTTAAAATTGTAAGAATTGAGAATCAGCCTCAAATGGGTAGTGCAATTCTTAGATTTGCTCAGAATCTTAGGACTAGACCTTTGGCCGTTCGGCCAATGGGTTATGTTTGTCTTGATATATCTATGAAGAAGGAGAATGTGCCGGTTTTACTGTTTAATGACATCGATGATGATCAGGAACCAATGACTCATCAGTACTTGGTGAGAACTGTTATTCCTCCTTATGTGTATCATCTTGGGAGTAATGGGGGGTGTGATTGTGTTTCCGGATGTTCAGGGGATTGTTTTTGTGCTATGAAGAATGGGGGTGAGTTCCCTTACGACGATAAGGGGATTTTGGTGAGAGGGAAGCCACTGATCTTTGAATGTGGCCCACATTGTCGTTGTCCTCCGACTTGTCGAAATCGTGTCTCCCAGAAAGGTGTGAGAAAAAGATTTGAAGTGTTTCGGTCAAGGGAAACTGGTTGGGGAGTTAGATCTTTGGACATGATACAAGCTGGTGCTTTTATTTGTGAGTATGCAGGAGTTGTTCTTACTCGCGACCAAGCCCAAGTTGTTTCCATGGTTGGTGATAATTTAGTTTATCCAAGCCGGTTTGCCGATAGATGGGCAGAATGGGGGGATTTGTCACAAATATATTCTAATTATGCGCGCCCATCACATCCATCAATTCCTCCACTGGATTTTGCAATGGATGTGTCAAGCTTGAGGAATGTTGCTTGTTACATGAGCCATAGTAACTCTCCTAATGTTATGGTTCAGTTTGTGCTGTATGATCACAATAATGTCATGTTCCCTCGCCTTATGCTGTTTGCAATGGAGAATATCCCTCCCTTGAGGGAGCTTAGTCTTGATTATGGGGTGGTTGATGAATGGTCGGGGAAGCTTGCCATCTGTAACTGACTAGATTCTGAGAAGTTGGTGCAGTTTTGGATGTGATGCAATGTGATCTTTGGGGTACCTGATGCACCGAGGTAATTAAAACTTTTTATTTGACTCTTTATGATGGTCGCAAATTAAATATTGGTGTTTAATTTTGATATGTATTAGATTGCCATTAAATCTTTGCTGAAGAGTGGTTAAGATAATATATTGCTATTGTCTAGATCTAGTTTAGTGCGAATCCTGTTACATATATGTAGGTTAGAGTCGTGTTATTCAGTGTGCTATTTCAAACTGCAGTTAATCTCTATGTGAAGCATATACTGGAGGATGGAACCTATAGACTTCTGAGATGGAGAAGCGAACGTGTCTTTCTAATATACTTTTCCCGGCCATCCAAAAATTTTCAGATGTTTATTTTATTTTCAAATCTGTTTTTGCTTTTATATTATCAATTAGCTCCTGTGGGAAGTGTTGGACCTTTGATATATTCATAACTTCCAGTTTCCTGATTTCATATCTACCTGGATTTTGATGAATGTTTTTTTGAGCTGTAACTGAACTAATTAGTTTAAGGATAAAAATTTGGATTGCTTATGGTCTTTGAGTCCCCACCCTGGGTTCATCTATGCATTAATTTTTTTCCCAAGATTTTAGCACTCTTTCTGCTTCCACTTCTAAGTTTGGCAATAAATCGTCTATTGCTACTTATTCTATTATGTTTGAGTGGAAGAACAAGAGTCCACGTTTATACTCAGAGAAGCAAATGGGAATACCATGCGAACAATCTTTAAAAACTATTTCCCCAAGTCCCCCCTCTCCATGCCACAGTAAGCAAACAAAGGGAATTGTGAATTGTCAGATATATGCTTGAGTGGTCTGTTAGCATGATAGCAGTACAATATCCGGAAGATAACAGGAAAAAGTGACTGCTCTTAGCAGTATATTGATATTCTTTGAAATGAGATTTTGTGGGCAAATGAAAATCATGATCATATTTTTCTGATTGGTGTAGTTATAGGCAGTTGAAGTATAATGTGCAATGACCAGTGACGAAGCCAGAATTTTTTTTCAATATGGTCAAAATTATTATGAGGCTATAAATAATTTGTCGGGGGTTCGGGGACAGCGGCCCCGGAGCCAATAAAACATATAACTATAACATATTCTTGCACTTTTTGGGTTGCACGTATATAACATATATTTTATTACAATGATAATATAATAACTATATATATATATGCACCCTATTGACCTCTAATAAACTTTTATAATCACAAATTGTACATAAATATTTGATTCCTTAATTGTTTCAAAAAAGTAATGTAAATTAAATTATTATTTGGTTTAAGAAGATTATAGGAGATGCATATATGCTATTGAAATTTGATTGAGAAAGTTAAAGATTTTCAATTGAACCCCGTATATTAAAAAAATTATAAAAATTTCAGTGGGGCCACTTTATTTATTTTACCTAAAATTTACGACTTTTTTTATACATTATAAAACAATTTTTTTTCCTAGTGTGGTCAATTGACCCAACTTGGTCCTATGTCCCTGGCAATGACCACATATGGATGTCTGACATTTAATATGGAAATTGCAAATTCCCATGTATTATATCATTTAGGTTTCTTGATATTGCATACATATAGAAAGAAAAAAGGTTTTCCAATAATGCATACATTGGCTTATTAAGAGTAGTGCAAGCTTATATTTTCAGTGTTTGCCGTTATTGATTTTCTTCAATAACTATGAAATGTTTCATTTGACAGAGTCGGCATATCGGTGACGGACACATTACAAAAGCTCAAAGTTGACAATATTTTATGGTATGTCATATGTGTCTTGTCAGCTGTATGCCGAGCTAAGAAGCACGAATGCTTGTGCGTATGATAAGAAGTACAGATACGAGTGCGGGGATATGAAGATTCGCTAAATATTAAATTATAATGATTCGGGTGCGGGGGGATTCGGCACATATTTTATTACCAAATATATATATACACCCTATGATAAAACATAAGAACTAAGAACATCCTTTTAATATTTAAAGCCAAATTATATCTTGATTGATTTTGTATATGTATAATTAATATATTCTTTATTTTCCCTTTCAGAATTCATGGCAGAAGGTGAAGTCAATTTCAATTGATAGTTTAGATAAGATTTACCGCCAAATTTAACTTATCAAAACGAAAAAAGAAAAGAGATTTAAAACCAAATTATATCTTGGTTGATTTTGTATATGTATAATTAATTTTTTTTCCCTTCATAATTTATAACTCGTACGCTGTTTAGAAAGTATGAGAGAAAGCACGGTCTTCCTGGATTCGATCTGGGAGTTGGTGATCACTGTAATTGCAGAAGTAGTTGATTATTTAAGATAGTTCTATGCTCGATGAGTGTAGCCCTGCTAACTTTCTAGTAAAAGTAAAGATGTCAGACCACTTTCTTTGCTTGCATCTAAATTTGTTTATGACTTTATTCACCTATATTTCAGTAGGCTTCTAGTAATATCTGCCAGATTCAGAAACTCTGGGTAGAACTAAGCTATAGAAGTATATTATGAGTGCTAGATCATCACTTGAAACATTTTCGTTCATAATTGAAATTCTAGTGATGTAGATTGGGAAGCCCAAGGATGGTTAGCTTTAAAGGAAAGTGATATGTAGCACATCTTCTAAATTTTAAGCAAGAACTTTTAGGGAGCTGATGTCTATATGATATTTAAGTGCAAGGGTAGAATACAAATTCATGTGAGGCATAGTTAACTTGTTTGTGAATGAAAATTCTGAACCAAAATACTTAAACAGTGATGAAGAGAGGACTGTATGAGGGAGGAATTTGGATGGAATCATAGTTTGGAAATCAATTTAGTTTGCATGAGAGTCACTAGGGAGTAGGGAGCTTATTTATTTATTTTTTTCCCCAGATATTGATACTCAAGGAAAGGGAAGGAGACAGAATTTGGTAGCAGGCATTTCTAGCGAGTGGGGCATACAAAATCTGATCCTTAAACTGAAGCAATGAATAAGAATGGCATGACAGGACAACGAAATTTGTAGAAAATTTATATCATGGGAATACATTTTCAGGTCAGAGCAACTAGGGAGCTCAAGTCTATGAACTGAGTTATCAATTCAGTCTTGTGAAGCTAGTCTTGTGTTCAGGTTCGGGTGGAACAAGCCCTAGCTTAGGCTGCTATGTCCTGAACTATGCTCAGTAAAATTTACAACACCAAGTAACATTAAAATATGAGCAAATTTCTAGTTTTAGTATAAAATCTCAATAAAATCTACAATGTCATAAAATGTAGCCAAATATACATTCAATGCCGTAAAACTATGTTACATTGACTGCCAAGTACGGGTAGTCTAAGGTTTCGGAAGAGTTTCTTTAGGCATGTGGACACAACTGGAAATGTATGATATTTGAATATAGGTGCGTAGACACCGCGTTTATATAAAAAGTTAGAAAATTTGTGCAACTATCTTAAGCAAAATTCCATTGTAATTAGCATCCACATGAAGACATCTTCAACAAATCTGTTTCTTCTTTCCCTTATCTTTTCCCCCCTCATTTTTATTCTTCTTTATCAATGACTTCATGTTTGACGTAAATGCAATAACCCCCCACACCCGTGTCCGGGTTTCTTACGTGGGCACTTCACTCTCTTTTAGAAGTGTTAATGTAACATAACAGAAAAGTGTATAATCAAATTAAACATATTACTTTTAAGTTTCACAAGTTACTTTTAAATAGCTATATATTCGATATAAAGGTGATAACATCAATTTTGAAGGTATGATTTACCTATTTTGTAAACATTCATATATTATCAATTGATTATACTTGATTTTATGTAAAAACATACTTATATTTTAAAATATATGAAAAGTATTTAAATATATTTTTGTGTGAGAATGAGCTCTATAATCAATATTTTTTTTAGATAAAGAAGAAATTTTATCAGATGAAAAGAGAAAATACAAGCAAAGAGCCCCCCACAAGGACTCCACCCAACCTTTAAGAAGGTAGAAGAAAAAAACAATTTAAATGAGGGAAGGTCTCCAATGCAAAGATCTACCTGATAAATACCCCTAAATCAATATTCATGAGTCTATAATCTATTCACGAGCCTATTTAAGGCTCTGGAGCCAAGCAGTGAGATGTTGAAGCTCCCTTCTTTTTTAATAGACTCTTTAACTTTTAGTCTAAGGTTAAGTTTTAATCATATAGGAACTCTACAACCTAAGAACCTAGTAAAGAATCTTAATATAAAAAGAAGCGAATCTTCTAATTAGAATATATTACTATAATTAAAACTAATCTCCTAATTCAAATCTAATACTATAATAAAAGCTTTATTTACAAAGAAAACAATATCTTAATTAAAATTTACTAATATAACTAAAATTTCTAAAATATCCTACTTAATATAAGTAATAAATAATTGCATTAATAATCAAATATTTATCTCTAAATAAGAAAACAAAATTAATAATAAATTTCTTAATCCTTCTATTTCATTCTGCATCATTTTCTCCGCCTTTGCAAAAACCTCGTCCTCGAATTTTGAAATTTCGAAGAATAATAAATCGCGATATGGGAGATTTCTTCCAACAACACGTGCGCATTGCGTAGTCCAATTTCATAAGCATAATTTTTGGGGCTGGAAATGATATGATAAACTTTGAAGCATCTTGGACTTGAATGTATCATTTGGAAATAGAAAATCAACATGTTTGATCTCTATTTTTTCTTTATTTTTATGTTAAAGGTTTTTATCCACTAGAAGTACCTTTGAAATGTATATTTGCAAACCACTTTGTCTCCAATCAGCACAATATCCTCAAAATATGTGTTTTCATTACTAGCCATCGTTGGATCTTCAAGTTGTTTAACATCCACAACTTTTTCTTTATCAATACCCCTTTGAGCATGTAAATGGGTCTTCTTTGGTGAACTTGGCGCTCTTGTTGAGTAAAGCCAATTAGGATGAACATTTATTTGCGTTGGAACAAAATACGAATGAACATAGCATGTGGTACATACTCGTAATGGGTCTTGAAATATGTAATGCTACTTTTAGATAATCTTTATTATTGTGCAATTTCCAATAATCATATGGACAATAAGACGACATTTTACATTTCTTGTGCATGACAAAAAATTGATGCTCAAGTTACTTGATTTTATCCTAAAGAAGTGTGGATCGTCATACTTGTCTGTTCTATCAAATCTGGAAGAAAACATTGTAATTTCTCTCTCTTTGTGTGGTATAGGTGGAGACTACGACAACGAAGATTCTCGTTGCAGATCTCGCTTTTATCTCAGAAAATTGGATAAGATGAAAAGAAGGAATAATAGTACTTGTCCCACATAAAATCGATAACGAAACACATAAAAGTACGAAACTTTAATTCCAAATAAATTCATTCAATAATCTGAAAATAATAACGATTTCAACTCTTTGTATTGGAACTCTACAACTTAACGAAGAAATAAAGAATCCTAATTAAAAATAAAATAATCTTCTAATTAGAATATACTATTATAATTTAAAATAATCTCCTAATCCAAGTCTACTACTATAATAAAAACCTTATTTGAAAAGGAAACAATCACCTAACTAAAATTTATTAGTATAATTAAAACTACTCTTCTAATTAAAGGGGTGTTTGATAAAAATTGAATGAAATAGTTCGGAATGCTTAATTAATCTGAATGAAGTAGATTTTTAACATGTCTGAAACATCTGAATGACATATTTTTACTATTTTATCCCTTTAAAAAAATTCAAAATTGTTGTAAATTTATTTAATATTACTTAATATAATATTTAATATTTTAATTTTTTTTTCCCGGGACTTAACCATTCAGCCAAAAAAATTAAACTTAGTCATTCAGCCTAAAAATCTGATCGATTCAGTTATTCAGTCTTAAGCAAACGCACTGAATGACTGACCGATTCAGCCATTTAGCCATTTCGATGCATTAAGTTCTAAATAAACACCCCCTAAATTCTACTACCATAATTAAAACTTCTAAAATATCCTACTTAATATAAGTAATAAATAATTACATTAATAATCAAATATTTATCTCTAAATAAAAATACAAAATTAGTAATAATTTTCTTGATTTTCCTCTTTCATTCCACATCATTGGCCACTTAACTAGTGAACCAAACCTTGCCTCTTAATTTCGGAAAATAATTGATAGTTATGTCTAAAAATAAATATATTTGTTTTATTGGAACTTGTTAATAAATGTACACTAATGAGTGGAAAGGAGTTGAAAACCAACTTAAAATGTGTGCGCAATTAACATCAAGCAGTACATGCTTGTCATTAAGTTGTTCAAAACATATTTGTGGATTCTTTTTTCAGAATAGATTTCCACAATTTATGCTCAGATTTGACCTTTGTGATACTGGCTGTGTTAAAGATTGTAGTTTACCACTCACAACCTTTATCTCATGTTGATGTAATATATTCTACTCTAAAATAGTAACTTTTGTATATTAAAATGGACATTTTAGGCTCCAATCAATTTGCTTAATCAAGCATTTAAGGCTTTCCTAATACCCAAGGAAAGACGCGCTGAATTGTGTCAAATCTTAACTCACTTGTCTATTTGTTAGAATGACATCTTATTATAAATAGATTTTAACCTATGAAGCAAGGATTCTTCTATAGGTTGGCGAATCATTGGATACCAACGAATCCCTGAAATCAGATTCATGGATTCTTCTTGATTCTTCTAAGGATGCTTTCGTAGTTTAAAAAAAAAAGAGATATTAATACTATAATTCAGATAATGTCTTCTAACTTTATACTATCTGCCAAATTAGTAGAAGAATTAATTAGTATATTTCCTGAATTCCTAGATATCATTGGTATATAATTTTTTTGCGTTTCCTTGATTTCTTTACTTTTTTATGATGAATTAATATTTATTAGTATATAAATTTCAATGTATGTACATATATATAATTATGTGTATATAAAAAATCTATTTCATACGTAAATATGTGCCAAATCCCCGTATGGAGAACCCTTATCCTTGCTTCTTAGATTTTAAACTGAGAAGATATTATTCACTAGTGAGATCACTGTTTTCTTTTTGCTCAGTTATGCAGCCGCCACAATTGCAATCTCTTAATTAATCACATTTATCTACTTTCCTTCTATCTAAGTAGAACATTTAGTCCACTTTCACTGCATATATGTAAGAACTGCATAAGGTGCCTCTTGCATTTGTCTAACAACCTTTATCAACTTGTATATAATTCATTTCATTTCAAGCAAATAAGAAGTGAAGAAATTTATTATCGGTATTTGCCTTTTAGATGCAGGGTTTTTCCTCTCACTTGAATGGCTAAAATTATGAGTTTCTTCTCCTAGTTGAGCCTGAACTGTACCTCTCCATTGGTTGATGCAGGAGCGATCACAAGACAAAAGCTAGTCCTAAGGAAAAATTGTATTAATTGTTCCAAGTGTGGAGGTTGTATTAGTTGTTCCAAGTGTAGAGGTTCTTAGCAATTTTATAACTTATGGTTTAGTTACGGGTCTTCTTGTCCCTTATATGTGGAATAAATCTGTAAGATTGTGTAGGAGCTAATAATGCTGTAGTTTACTGTAACTTTATTTGTTCAAACTTTAGAATTCATGAGTTTATAAATTCTACAAGGCCTTCACTGCAGTCATTAGTCTTGTAGATTGTACCCCTCACCCTTAGTGGCCCAAATAATTTGTTTTCAAGTGATTTGAGTTCTATTTGTTTACAATACCCAGTGGCCCAAGTCTTAAATCTTAAAAGGCCGACTCTCTCTCTCTAAGTCTTTCTCTCTCTCCCTCTCCCTCTCCCTCTCACTCACTCTCACTCGGTCCTTGAATCCTAAACCTAGTACAGAGTCTCACACTTTTGTGCCAGCCATAAATGTTTTTTCTTCGTTAAAAGTTGAGTTTGGGACTCCTTACCTTTAATTTTTTTTCAGTATTTGGGCTAACTGGCCAAGGTGTTTTATTTAAAGATAAGTAGGTCTTTACCTACTAGCTGAAATATGTATTATTGTGCACAACTGATGATGTGTGATGAGACAAAGTTAAATCTGAAGACCTTTACTGATTTGCCTAGCAATAGGTGAATATCATGAACCACTTCTAGGTATTATAATATTAAAGACTAGATCACTACTCGACCTTTAAAAAAGACTATATTAGACTAAATCCTAACGGGGAATTTTAATACATGAGTTCATGCTTCTAATGCCTTGATCCCCCCCTCCCCCAGTTTTCTTCTTTTGGTACTAGTGTTCTCCTCTACTTCTGTGTGTGTGTGTGTGTATTCCATTTTCCAGGTAAGTAGCGTGTAAAATTAGTTTCTGAGGTTGCAGCTTGTACGTTACTTACCTAAGCTGGACGTTGAATTCCTCAAATTAGAAGTCCTCATAATTGTGCATGAATTTGAATTAACTGAGTCAGCAGTTACTCTGACAATGACTATGGTTTCTAATCAAATTTAAGTATATTTAGATTTGGTGGTGTATGCATCTACTTTTAAGTGTTCTAAAGACAGTTGTGTGTGGTAAGACACATGATATTGCTGTCTCTATTTAAAATGATATTAATCTCAAACACGGTGATTGTTTTCTCTGGCATATTCAAATATATCCTTGTTTAGTGTAGTGTTATAAGCTCAGGAAGCTATTGTTGGGCTTTTTACTGCCCTTTGATTTCTTTACCTGTTGCTTTTAAATCAGGCGAATGCACTTTAAAAGATGGTGAAACTAGAATTGATTTTATAAATAGTCTTGTATGGATTTTTCATGCTTTAGTATCCCATGTTGTGCGGGACATGTTTTGAAACTTTATTCAGGGGATATTTACTGATTGCTTGCTAAGTTTCTCATTATTATTTCCCCCCTCCTTTATGCAGATGGAATCAGTGGGCAATAGTTGCTCAGTTTCTGAACATTATAATCCTCAGTGCTGTGGCACCTAGCTGTTTTCTGGTTTTGGATTTACTGAATACATTTCCAGATGGAAAAAAAGGCAATGAGAATTATCTGAGAGTGAAAAGGATTCACGGTGAGCTACGATTCTGTCAATATGCTGTAAATCATATTCCAGCCTTCACAAGGAAATACCTGCACTACAAATTTTCACAAAGAGTAAATGCAACAAGGTTTCAATACTTGTATGCATAACTCTGTAAACTCTTTCATATATCTACCTTCTTGTATATATGAAGTCCAAATTGCGTAAAAGTCTGTACAGGAATTGTATCAGTTCATGTGCCGATGGCTGAATGCTATCTGGTCTTTTTTTTACTTGCCAAAAAAATTAATAATTCAATTTGACCCTTTTGTCCTTTCCAGTTTCAGATGAGGAGGTCAAATTTTTCTTGAACTAGGAAAATGCTTTATTTTTTCTGGTTTTATTATTGTTCATGTACACATCGAACCGAGGCAGAGTTGAATTGTTTTAGTGCTCTGTTTATTTGAATGGGAACAGAAAGCTCTTATTCGGTCAGCGCATCATCTCTTAACTTACTTTTTCGGTCAGTATCTCGCTTAATAGCTATTTTACACAAAAATTATCCTGTAGCAATCGACGATACCTTCAGTCTCATCTAGACAGGATGATTACTAATCATACCTTTCTCCCTCATTTATTAATTATTCTATTGTTGTGGCCTGATGGCTAATGAATATATAATAATTTGAAATATTTTTCAAAGAGTATAAATAAACAAAATTATAATATATCAAAATAATTTAAATAGGAATGCCCAAGAACATTTATCCAGTGTTTAATTTATACTTCATTCAGCTATCGTATAACGTTCAGATTTTTTCATTTAATTTTATCAACCCACACCAAGTTAAATTATATCTCAGTATTTATGTGGACGTCCTACTATGCCCCTCCACGGCAGGGGTTATTTTCTTATTTTTTAATTTGGTTGTCTTTTTGTAAAACATGTTTCAATTTTCTATTAAATGTTGGGACAAAATTTTTAAATATTTTTATCTGCTAGATTTTTGTAATACTTAAAACTCTAGTTATGATTTTATATATTTACTTTTTAAAAAAGGCAAATAAAAAAATATCCAACTAATTCACATATTGTATTTATCCAATATGTCTATAGATTTTTTTTTAAAATAAATAAATAATTATCTTTATTTAAAATATTCAGATAACCCCTTAAACTTTTTACAAGAAAATAATAAAAAAAAACAAATCTCAAACTAATTGCATATTATGTTTATCCAAAATTCTCTATATCTTTTTAATACTTAAATTTTTTGGTACTATTTTAAGATTTCTTGAACAAACAACTCAATCGATAATATTAATTGACTTAGTCAACAACTTATGACCAATAAAAAATAATTTAATGGACTTTATTAATATAAATGATCGTTTGTCTTATCATTTGTTTGCTCGATAACCTATGTCAAACACAAGTTGCATAAATTGTAATCTCCTCTTTTGTTTTAATAATATTTTAATGACTACGTCGTGTTGGATAAAATTGAACAATTAAAATTTAGATGATTAATATATTTTAATAAATTAAATTATTTAAATAAAATATCATCTGAATCTAAATAATTATTTGATAATTAAAAAAGTGAGTTATCTCTTAATGATATTATTTTATTATTTTAAAGGGTAAAAGTTTTATTTAATAATTTTAATTATTCAATTTAATAAAAATGAGTGGATAATATTATTGAGTTTATTTATATAAAAAAAATTTATCAATTTTTTTTTATTAAGAGACAACTCTTAATGATTTGGATTTCATTTTAAATCTTACAAATTAAGAGACAAACAAAATTTTAACAAATAATTTTTGCTTCTTACTAATTCAGACGTGGATTCATTAAGAAGTATTAAGACTTAACAAACACAACCTAAAAAATGGTTATTAATGATAGATATAAAATGACGTGATTAGTTGTAATTGGTTATTAGTACTAGTCCAACTCATACATGACGGATCATTAACTAATTACACTCTGTCATATTATTTTAAAACTATTTTTTATAATTTTTTATTTTTATCACCATAACAATACCTTTTTTGTTTAAATTCATTATTTGGAATTGGCTAATTGTTAGGACGGTAGCTGAATAATTTAGAATATTTGGGTTAACAATGAGATTTTATGGAATGTATGTTTTATATAATGAGTGATAGTAATTATGTTTCATTTTATTGGGCTAATGAAAGAACAAATTTGTAGATTCATTGGTGAAACACAACTCCAAGAAGATGCAAACCATGTGTTAGCTAAATTAGATTTCTTCTAACATTTATGATTAATTAGGAAAAGTTTGTTGAAATATTTCCAAAAAGATTATTATCTTTTGAAATCATCCAAAGATGAGTGTTAGTTAAAGCAATTTTACCATAAACTCTCAAGTCCATTGGATAAATTAAGAATTAAAGATTATCCTAAATAGATTAAAAAGATAAACTATATGATTAGGACTTAAGGTATACGATGACGATCTAGTTTTCGGGTGTATATCTTCAATATGAATCCTGATTCTTTCGGACTTGCACAAACGTCTCCGGTATAAGTGTTCGTAAAATAAGATCGTTAGATAAATAATCAATATTAAGGTTTCAAGTGTAACTCATCAACTGACATTTGTGCTGATTAAGTAGCGGCATAGTGAGACCCTTGGTCGGATTGCGGGTGCCTGACTTCCTTCATACGCTACCGAACGAGTCTAGGCCTATCTAATATCAGTCCCAAGGATCAGCCAGCTTAGTCCTCCGGTCTTTATGCATACTTACCCCGAACTCTAATACTAAATTGTCAGATAATACTAAGTATATCTGCAAGCTTTAATTAATGGGAGTCCCAATTAATTCACTCATTTTTCATGTGCCCCCTTTAATACCTTTACAAATAAGCGCAAATAATATTGACTACAAAATTCTCTCTCCTCTTCTATATATCGAGGAGGAGGATTCTTTTTTCATGCCAAGGTGTCGATTTGTTCAATATTTAATTAATTATTTTTTTATAATAAAAAATAAGATTAAGTATAGTTATGTGTTGTTAAAAAAATTGAATTTATTTTACCTTATTTAAAAAATATTTCACTCTAATTTTTTATATTATTTTATCTATTAGACTTCTACCTAAATCGCAATTCAATTTCATTATATATTTGTCAAATATAAATAACAAGCTCACCAATCTCGTACGAAACATAAATGACATAAATAATAGTTTATTATATTATTAAATAGATAGATATTTAATTAAAATTTTGAGAAGATAATTGTAGTTATTAAATTATTAAATATTTATTTAAATAATAAATTATTAAATTATATATTATAGGTTCCTTCAATTAATTATTAAAATAAATATTTAAATATAATATATATTTATTTAGTTATAATTATAAAAAAAATATTTATTTAAGTTTATAATGAAACTCTCTCTATATATATATTAATGCTTATATTAACAAATTGCTTGAATTATAATTTGAATAGAAGTATGAAACTCAAGTTTTAATTTAGTTGACAATTACTTAATAATGAATCCACTATAATTTTTCAACTAATTTTATCAGTATTATGTTTTAAAAATTAAAAATCACATATTATTAATACAATTAATTGTGTAATTTGATAAAATTTTAAATTTTAATGAAACTGGATCCAATGATGCATAGGCAAATGTCGAAATCTCCATACGCTTATAAACTCTTCTCTCGATCGTCAAGACTGTAGAAGATGATGAACTTTTTATCCTTTTCTTGTTCGGGAAAAATCATGCATGAGCCATATATAAATCCTAATGATGCGTGGGCAAATGTCAAGACTGTATATATAAGGGAAAATTATTTAATAGTCCCGAAATATAGTCACGTGATATTTTCGACCAATCACATCTTTTCATTTTAACTGTGTTTCACTGCATAGCTCTGGACTAATTTTTGCCAAAATTAAATCCTTTAGGAAGATAGATTAGACCACTTGGTACGGACGTAATGCCATTTCGATTTAAAGAAAAAAAAAAGGATGATTAATTGTAGTAAAATAGGTTTTAAAGAAAAAAAGATTTCTCTTTAGTGATGCGTTTGAAAATTACACCATGAATATGATCACGAGCAAAAAAAGAAAGTAGTTTATAACTAAGAACAAATTAAGCTAAGAAATTACAAAGAGGCATATCTCTATTTTTGCAGCTAGCCAGCTAATTACAATTATTTGTGGTTGTGGAATCAAATAGCTAGCTATCATGTCCTCTTCATATGACAAAACATCAAATTGGAAATCAAGTGACAACTTTATTATGTCTTTTGCAGATGAATGTATAATTCAGGGTGGAGTAGTTTGAGTTACTAACTAATTAGATCATGAATTTATTTCTTTTATAAATATGTGTGTGTGTGTGTGTGTGTGTGGGGGGGGGGGGGGGGGGGGGGTTGATTCATAGCATCATTTGCTATGACAATTATTCTAACAAATTGATCTTTTACCGTTCAGCAAATTATTTGACGGTTTAAAAAAAAAATCGCTCCACTATAAGTAGCGGTTAGTGAGAATTTTTTTTTTGACCTTCTAGTGATGGCTAGGTAGACGTTGTTTTTTATTTGGACCAAACCAAAACAAAGTATTTTTTATGAATTCAAATTTGAAGAAGAAACCTAAAGCAGTCTCAAAACAATTAGGACAAGACATCAGAGTTCATCATCAAGCTTCTCCAGTTTTTAGTTCCAATCCTCATCTTGGGTGTGGCAATTGGCATCCGTTTATTCTATACTAAATTAGCTTAAGGATTGGGGTATGTCTTGTAATGGGAATCCCAATAAATAATTCAGTTTATACTAGTTATGAGAGACCGACCCACTTGTGTATTGTTACATGGCAGTTGTTTAAATTATGGGGGCTTTAGGATGTTTGAACTTTTTTCTAGTAAAAGAAAATGCTTATATCACTTTCGACTTCCATTAATATAACATCAGAAGGAACCATATGCATGTGGCCAACTGCATTTATTGAAAAAATGAATGGATTGGAATTGTTAATTTAGTTTAATTAAATGTTCTTTTGGTGCATTTTGTGAGTTATCATCTTCCATACTTGTAATATTTATCTTACAGACTATCTATTGGTTGTTTTTTTTTATTTTTATAATTTGAATTCAATCGTTTTGGTTTTGACTCAATCGCAAGTAGTAGCCAAAAAAACGACGCTACTTCTAGCAGAGGCTGGGCCAAAACCAAAATGACGTTGTTTTGATTTTGAGCCAAATCAAAACCACGCTGGCAGCTACTTTTAGTAGCGATTTGGGACGATTTTTTTTTAAACAGTTAAATAATTTGCTAAATAGTGTTAAGATCAATTTGTTAAAATAGTTGTTATAACAAATAATTGTTACAGATTATTATATATATATATATATATATATATATATAGAAATGATCAAGTGCATACCCTCTTATTTTACATACCAAACATACCCTTTTTAGCGACGGACTGGGCGACAGTTTGGTCTGTCGCCATAGGTTCGATCAATCGTTAAAGTTTAGGTCCGTCGTTATATGTTGTCCGTTGCTAAACCCTTTAACGACGGACCAAACCTATAACGACGGGTCAAACCGTCGTCCGGTCCGTCACTAAAATGGGTATGCTTGGTATGTAAAATAAGGGAGTATACACTTGATCCTTTCTATATATATACATTTATGA
Source organism: Hedera helix (assembly GCA_947179155.2). Classification (NCBI taxonomy): domain Eukaryota; kingdom Viridiplantae; phylum Streptophyta; class Magnoliopsida; order Apiales; family Araliaceae; genus Hedera; species Hedera helix. Next base: position 31,618,457 of record OX359279.1, read on the forward strand.
TCCTTGCATATACTTTGTAAGATTGATATTTATTTCTTCAACTTTAAAATTATGCCACGTTTTGTTCCAAGGAAATGTGTCACATTCTCAATTGCCTTCTTATCTTGACATTGGTCGCGTATGATCTATCGAGAGATATGGGATTGTATTTATAACTCGTAATACTTTTTGTGGACAATTTATAATAGTACTAATATAAATTAAATGAATTTATATTAATATTGAATTTAAAAATGTGTGAAATTGATCTTTAAAAAGTTAATATTAGTCTTATAACTAGATATAACCTTGCGCGTTGTGGCGGGATTATTAATTTTGTTGAAAAAAAATATAATTAAAAATTATTTTTTGTGTGATTTGGAATTGTTGGATCTTGGGTATCCAAATGAGGTACCCATGAAGGGTCTGGCCCATTTGGAGGTTAATCAGATGACTAATGAAATCAGTCAGATAACGTTATAATTATAACGTTAACATTCTGAGTGGTAGGGGGTTTTACAAGGAGTGGGTTAAACCACTACGTCTATATAAAATTCACTACTCCAGTTCATCTGATCATCCCATCATCAATTATCATATTCATATACATATACAGTATAGTGATTAAGCAAAAATAGACAGAACTCCCAAATCATAATAGAGTGTTATCCCAATTTGTTACGGATCGTGAATTAGTTCTCTGCTCTCAAATTGTAGTTCAGAGATGATTGTTTGGGTTTGCCTTTGTCTTTGGCATTTCGACAGTACGAGTTTTTTCACACTAAATGATCACGCTTCGAGGGTATGATTTTGGTTCTCGTTATCATATTTGTATAAACTAGTGGTTTAGCATCAAAATGAACAATCCTATTGCTCTCGCAATCAAAAATGATGATTACAATTCACATAAGTCTTCATTTAAGTAAACCATCCACTTTGTCGTTATTTCCTATAAATTTGTGAACAAATAGGTGATTTCGATTCCTATTACTTCATTCTACTTTATTTGGCCTCAAATGGAGGAATCATATCACTTTCGCAATTAAAACGATATTTACAACTCATACAAGTCTTCATTTAAGGAAATCTTCTAATTCTTTCGTTATTTCTTTAAAATGTGCAAGACTCGTGTGAATTTTAATAACCATTTTGATTGTGAGAGCGATTGGATTGTTCCTTTAGATGATAACCAAAATAGAACAAAGTAATAAGACTCTAAATCACTTATTTATTGGCTAATTTAAAATAAATATTGAAATAATTAGAAGGTTTCTTTAAAAGAAGACGCCTGAGTTGTACGCAATGGTTTTGAATACGAGAGTGGCGGGATTGCTTCTTTTAATGCTAAACGAAGTATAATGAAGTAACAAGACTCTAAATCACGTATTCATTTTCAAATTTAAAAGAAAATAGCGAAACAATTAGATAAGCGCATACATGTAAATATGTACGGTATAATCAGATAAATTCAGAAGAGAAATTGTATGACGGTATACTTAAACTCTTGACTGACTTTCAACCTCCATATTAATAAAAATGAGTCACACCAATGAACTAAGTAGTTATCGATATACTTTAGTTATGGTATGAGATTCTCTGTAATCAAAATTCTTTGTTTCTCTGTGTCGAGACCTATGACGGTGATTTTTATGGTCTATGGCGATTGTATGTCCCGTCGTCGTAACCCTACAAAAAATAGGGTTATGGTAACGGTACATCGCCAAAGATCATAAAAATCGTCGGCATAAATCTTAACACAAAGAAACAGATGGTTTAATTACAGATGATTTCACCCTTTTAGTTATTCCTCAATTTGAATAGAACCATTTACTATTTGAGTAATATTTTGATATATTATCTCTAATTTTCAATAAAGTCACTTTAGAAAATTGCATAAGGAATATAAAAAGAAACTGATGAATCATGTTTTTTTTATAAAAAATTTAACGATAAACACTTAAAAATAAAATGCTACATACTTTTTCGATTCTACAATTTATTTTTTCTTGACTGATGATAAGTCAATTTTATATATATTTATTGAATATTTTTAGGCTTACTTAGTTGTGAGTTTTTAAGTATTTTTAGTATTTTAGGTAATTTACTTAATTTTATGCATTTTTATTATTTTGGTATTATTTTTTATCCATTTTTAATTTTATTTTATAGGCAAATTGGTAAATAATAAAAATCTGATGGCATTTCGGTAATTAAACTATCAAGGGAGCTTAGCGCCATGCGTGGCGGTATGAAGTAGGATCAACAACAATCAGTAGGACGACGTCGTATGAAGGGAAAAAGGAATTAGCTGCTTACGCGCCATGCGCGATGAAGATCAACAACAGTGTTACATGCCATGCGCGGTGTCGATTGAAAAGAAAGAAAAGGCACGCGTGGCTGGCAACTTCTTTCTCCTTATTATCTAAACGTGTGGGCCCCCCTCAAATGGTAACTTCCCAAACGCGCAACATTGATTTCGCAAATTATTTTCGCGTGTGTTTTCAGCCAGCAGTAAATTAAAGAGTTCCAATTGCAAATTGAAAAAGGATTAAAATGAGGTTTTAATTATCATTTTATTTTTAATTTAATATTTGTAATTCTTATTAGGGTTATGATAAATTATGTAGCCTATAAATAAAAGATTAATACACAATTGAGAGTACAATCTTTTGTTAGAAAATTCTTTCTTTTATTCTTTGGTGCTTTTCATAGCTATGTGTGGCTAAATAATTTTTCTTAGTTTAAGTGATTGAAGCCATCAAGATTAATACACTGTGAGATCTAATTTATTTTCATTGTTCAATTTATATTTTGAGCATTGAATATTCTTCTATGCTTAATTTTTATGATTGATTTGTTTAATTGCTAGGGAGGCCTACTAGTTTATTATTCACATTAATCTATTGTTATTGGTGAAACAACTAAGTTTAATAATTGTTTTGCAGATCAAAAGATTATTATATCTTAGGAAGAATGTTTATCTAAATTAAATGCAAACGCGTGACTTGTGTTGTTTAGTTCAACGATTTCTCAAATTCTTAAAGCTGCTATTAAATTAAATCTTTAGTACGTGCCATATGTTGTTTAGTAGTAAAGGTAATTTAGAACGCATGTGTCTACTTAACTAATATTAAGAAGAGAGGGAAAAAATTATTCTACCTGCAAATAGTAATTTCTACGGTAAATGTTTAAAATATTAATTGATTTATTCTTGCATCAATGATCAGTTGTATTTTCTTGATGGTGGATGTTAACTTAAACCAAAACTTTTTATTCTTATTTATTTCATTAAATTACTTGCATATTTATTTTAGTTAATTTTAATTAAATTATTTTTTTAATTAAAAATCCTCCAATTTTGGTTTCTAAAACATAAAATTAAATTAATCATTCTCTGTGGGATCGACTCTTACTTGCACTGCTACATATTTATTTTTTAAAGTAAGATTTTATTTTTGAGTGTCTGCGACAGCACACCAACTGACAAAAAATTATAAATGTTATTTATATTGATCTCACTAAAAAGTAGACTATTTTTGTGCATTAAAAGAACAAGCTTGATTTTGCGAGAACTTATCAATGTGTTTTTAGCTGACCAAATGAGTTAAAGATGAGAGCTTAAAGTTTAGTATGATGACGTTGTTTGTACGTTAGTTATCGTTTTGTTTATTTTTACTAATCACGCAAAAGATGTATAGGCTAAAAAACTTTAAAATAGTTACTTAAATGGTGCATGCATACACATCAACAATTGAGATGAACAGTACTAACACAATTATAAAGTTCCATGCATTATATTGAAGTAATCCCAAGCAAAAAAAACAACAACAAATATTGAGAAGTAAATTATGAATAAGGCAATGCATGTATTAGCAGGATTTAACATCATAGAAAATCTCAACTGAGCATCACTATGGAAAGAAAAAAGGGCAATAATTTAATTGAGCCAATGCAATTACTATAGTATATGAATATAAGATGGAAGAAAAAGACATAGTTTAAGTCATTAATATATATACAAATGACAATGAGCACAAAAGCTAGTTGATGGAGTCTAGAAAATATAAATAAGGAAACTGAGATCATATGGACTGGTGTCCAGCGCTCACTCGCAAGCTTGTAACCATTTGGGTCCTCACCAGGAAGATGTAGAATTGAGATACAAAACTTTCCATTAGCATAAATTGTATGTAAGCAGTAATAAATTAATTCACTACAACAAAAAGAGTTAAAAAGTTGTCTAGATTAACTACATAAATAACTAACCACTGGGATTCCACATCTCAAATGTAAAGCTCACTGATGCAGAACTATTTGGGCAGTTGGATGGAAAACTCATAATTCCATTAAAATAGCCCCCATCACTGCAATCAAATGATTATGATTATAAAAAGTGTTCAGATCTACTAAAGCATACATATTGCATCCTAATGAAATTTAGTATGAATTATGGAAACCAAATATTCTGAAGGTAATAGGCAACCAACTCTTCATCAATTGGTACAAACCTGTACCCAGGCGAAAAATTGGCATCAACCAGTTCTTCAATTTGCGGGCGATGGTTGGGGTGTAAACCGCACTGTTTATATTTATTCCTAATATCTTCCTCCATCTACGGAGTTAGGGTTTTTAGGGAGAAAAGTTGATAGAGAAAATTAAGGGGAGAGCAAAACTTAATTATTTATATACACCTTATTAGAGATAAGAGGGAATAATGTTTCGTATTTTACTTGATTTAGTTTTTTATTATACTTATATAAATTATATTTACTATATACTATACTAAAATTACTTAATGGAGTATTTAACGAAGTATTTAATGGAGTATGTAAGAGAGAGAAATAGTTCAACTTGCGTATGAATAGGAGAGCAAGAGTAGGATAGTGCGAAAAATTAGGATAAGCGCATACGCGTAGGTATTTACGGTATAACTAGATAAATTTGAAAGAGAGAGGAGTAGGAGAGTGAGTGTTTTATAAGATTGAACCATTTTAATTTATTTAGATAAAGTATTGAGGGTTAATTTATCGAAATATGAAAGGGAAAGTATTTTGGAGATATAATTTTTATAAGGTTTACAAATTTTAAAAATAAATACAATAACTAAATTTTAATTTCACCCAAAAATAATACTTAATATGTAAGACCCCGAATTTTATGAAATATAAAATTTAATTTTTCTTTGTATATATTTTTCCTGAAACAGTAAGTGGTTAAATTAACAAAATTGAAAGTTAAAGATGTTATGTGCAAATTTTATTTTGTCGGACAATATTCGCTTTGTCGGGGAATATTCGTTTGGTCGGGGAATATTCGTGTCGTACGACGGCGCCGAAATAACAAATTATTGGTGGACCCCACAACAGAATATTTGTCGGATATAGAAAACGACAGAAGTAACCTTTTTAAATAAAAATAGTCAACGGTGTTAACTGTTAAAATACCGGTAATAAAAGAATAGTAGCATGCGGTAATTTATAGTACTTTACTGTAGCACGCGATATTCTACAGTAGCACAAGTTATTGTGCAGCGTTTATATTATTGAACTGATAAATTAGTTATTACACAGTATTTGCATTATTGATCTGATAATTGACACCGTAACTGTTGCACATCATTTCATCAATAATTGTCACTGCATAATATTTTATGTTATCAATTCAATAATTGTTGTTACACAGTATTTTGCATTATAGATTCAATAATTGTTATTACACTGTAATTTATATTATTAAATTAATAATGATTTGTAACATGTTTCTTACATTATTGTTGAATTATTGTCATCACTTTTGCGACATTAAATATTGATATTTTATATATTAGTCTAATAAGGTGAGAAGAAAATTATGGCAGGTGGGGGTAATATATCTGATTTATTATAAAATATTATTATAATATGATACATAAGTTTTTGTTGTTATATGAATCATTCATTCAGCAAAAATGAATTTCAAGGAAAGTGTGCCATCATTTTATAATTCTAGCACGTTTTGTTACTTTTAAAATGAATGACCCCTCATTACCAAATTTTCTAGAAGGTTGTTCTCCCACTTATTCCTTTAGTAAACCATGTATGCTTTATCAAAATTGGTGGGTTGTCATCAGCCACTTACCGCACACTATCCCACTTTTTGTCAAACTAAGTGTGCTCCTCCAGCACACTCTGTCAAAATTCACATGCTCCTTTGCACTATAAATAGATTGCTCTGATGAGCAATAAAGGTACGCTAAAAACTCAAAATCCTCCTACCATAATATTGCGTATTTTATTTGGGTATAGTAATATTATTTTGAGTGTTTGAAAGCCAAAAGGAGTGCAGAAATTTTTCAGGTAAGTCTTTTATTAAAATTTCATAAATTTATATATTTCACGGTATTCACAAATCTTCCTTTAGAAGACTCTTTCTTTAAAAGATTTATGTTGAAAAACTTCATTTGGAAGACTTTATTTTGAAAAATTATATTTTTATAGAAATATTATTCTTTTCACACTCTTAAATTTATTACGGTAAGGAATACCATTCATTTCAAACTCTTAAATTTACTGTGGTAAGGAATATTATTTTTTCACACTCTTAAATTTATTACGGTAAGGGGTACCATCTTTTTCATCTTCCATTATTCAAACTTACTATAGTAAGGGATTATCATTACTTGATTCTCGAAAATAATATTGTTTCTTCCTTACTCATAAGATGTGCCTTTTATTTCCATGTATTAATTTGTGGGAATAACCTTACGGCGCGGATTACCGCCTGTTAGTGAATAACCCTTTGTGTTAATTTCCTTCACCTTTTGTTAATCAAACCTGCTACGGTAAGGGATATTATTTTCTTTCATACTCCTAAATCGAAACTTATTATGGAATTATTGCTTCTATAATTCCTGAAAATATTATATGTTCCATAATAGTTGAACTTCATTATTTCAACTGAACCTTCCTATTTTCTGAACCTTTCTATTGAACTGTAACCGTTATTCTGAACTGTGGATCTTGAATATCATTTTTAAATTTCACTCCACATCATGTTGACAATTTGGACATTATTTGAATCTGCACAAAGTAAACTTCTGATACTTATTGTTTATCCTGTTTCTTCTGTTCATCATTTGTATCACTGTTATTTATATTAATCATCAAGAATCAAGTTGTTATGAATATCTGTGGCCGGGGGCACATATGTGATATAATTGTTGAACAGATGATAGGTTAAAGACGATATACTAGGTTAAAGGCGATACATCTGTTCGGTGTCTTTTATGGCCCGTGGTGAAAGTTCTCTTTGGCCCGTAGTGCATAGATGAACTGTTGTTTGGTATGATTATGACCAAAGGCTGAATCTGGTATAATCATGACCGCTGGTGCTATATTGAATATCTTTGGCCCATAGTGCAAGATCGAACTGTTGATTTGCATGATTATGATCAGGAACTGTGAATTTTTATTATCATGACTAATGGTATTTCAGATGATGATGTTTTTACTAAAAAGATAAGCGAGTGGACATTATAGTCTGCATTATTCTTCTAATAGATTGCTCATTCCGCTACTATTATTGATCTGAACATTGTTCAAGAATTTAACTACAGTTTTTGATATAAATCTTGTAGTCTATTGTATTCTATCAAGAACTCAACTGTTCAAGGCTAATGATAAATTATTCGTCATTATCTTAGTCATGATATTTCTTACTGAGCTATTTGAGCTCACCCTTTCTTTTGTTCCATTGTTTTTCAATAGGAGATGAAAACGTAACAGGGTCTAGCCGGGGGATGGAGTGAGAGTCCGAGGAATAGCTGTCGTAGTCTTCACGTGTTGTAAAATAGTGTGGCAATAATAGTGAAGACTTAGTTGTGTATTATTATACACTGTTTTGTTATAAGTTGTGCTTTGTTGTAATAATTTTGTTGTAGTCTTTTGACAACTCAAGTTTGGACTGTGTGGGCCTAGATTTGGGGGCGTCACATAATAGATGACAACTTCAACTATTAAACATATTTCATCATAACTATCTTTATGTTTAGGTGAAAAAGAAAATAAGATAACATGGTGTAAACGGTGCCGTTTATGCTTATTTTTAATATCTTCCTTTATTGACGGAGCTAGGTTTTACAGAGAGAAAAGTTGATAAAGGAAATTAAGGGGAAAACAAACCTTAATTATTTTTATACGTTGTTAGAAACAAGAGGGAATAATGTTCTATATTTTACTTGATTTTTGTTTTTTTTAATTATACTTATATAAATTATATTTACGATAAAATATACTAAAATTACTTAATAGAGTACTTAAGTGTCACAAACAAGAGGCAATTAAAGAGAAAGAGTTCAACCGGCGTATGAATAGGAAAGTCAGAGTCGAATACCGTGAAAAATTAGGATAAACGCATGCATGTAGATATGTACGGTATAATTAGATAAATTCGGAAGAAAGAGAGTAGGAGAATGAGTGCTTAATAAGATTGAGCAATTTTAATTTATTTGAATAAAATATTGAGGGCTAATTTCCCAAAATATTAAAGGAAAAGGCTTTTGGAGATATAATTTTAATAAAGTTTAAAATTTTAATTTCAACTATTAAACATATTTCATTATATGTGACTATAAAGGGAAAGAGATTTAGGTGGAAAAAGGGATGAAAATAATTTACTATTTTTAATTTTTATGGTGCGTTGCCTTCTATCACTGGTGTAAGCTTTTCAAGACCTGTTGTCAATAAGACTCAAACTCTTGACCTACCTTCAACCTCCATATTAATAAAAATGAGTCTTACCAATGAACTAAGTAGTTATCGATGTACTTCAGTTATGGCATGAGATCCTCTGTAACCCAAATTCTCTGTTTATCTCTGTCGAGACCTATGACGACGAATTTTAGGGTCTATGGCGACAGTATATACCGTCGCCATAGTATTACAAAAAAATAGGGTTATGGTAACGGTATATACCATTGGCATAGACCTTTAAAATCGTCGATATAAACCTCGACACAGAGAAACAGATGATTTAATTACAGAGGATCTCACCCCTTTAGTTATTCCTCAATTTGAATAGAACCATTTAGTGTTCGAGTAATATTCTGATATATTATCTCTAATTTTCAATAAAGTCACTTTAGAAAATTGCATATGGAATATAAAAAGAAACTGATGAATTATGTTTTTTTAAATAAAAAAAATTTAACGATAACCACTTAAAAATAAAATGCAACATACTTTATCCGTTCTACAATTTTTTTTTTCTTGATGGACAAAAAATTATAAATGTTATTTATATTAATCTCACTAAAAAGTAAACTATTTTGTGCATTAAAAAAACAAACTTGATAGCCTGTGCAAGACAGACTAGTTTGCGAGAAGCTATAAATGTGCTTTTAGCGGACCAAATGAGTTAAAGATGAGATCTTAATGTTTAGTACGATGACGTTATTTGTACGTTAGTTATCTATTTGTTTATTTTTATTAATCACGCGAGAGACATATAAGCTAACAAACTTTAAAATAGTTACTTAAATGCTGCATGCATACACATCAACAATGGAGATGAACAGTACTAACACAATTCTATAGTTCTATGCATTATATTGAACTAATCCCAAGCCAAAAAAAAAATCAGTGAGAAGTAAATTATGAATAAGGTAATGCATGTATTAGCAAGATTTAACATCATAGAAAATCTCAACTGAGCATCACTATGGAAAGAAAAAAGGGCAACAATTTAATTGAGCCAATACAATTACTATACTATATGAATATAAGATGGAAGAAAAATATATAGAAGTCATTAATATATAAACAAATGACAATGAGCACAAAAGCTAGCTGATGGAGTCTAGAAAATAGAAATAAGGAAATTGAGATTATACGGTATGGACTGGTGTGCAGTGCTCACTTGCAAGCTCGTAACCATTTTGGTCCTCACCAGGAGGATGTAGAATTGAGATACAAAACTTTCCATTAGTATAAACTGCATGTAAGCAGTAACAAATTAATTATCTTCAACAAAAAGAGTTAAAAAGTTGTCTAGATTAACTACATAAATAACTAACCTTTGGGCAAATCTCACTGATGGAGGACTGTTTGGGTAGTTGGATGGAAAGCTCATAATTCCATTAAAATAGCTCACATTACTATAATCAAATGATTATGATTATAAAAAGTGTTCAAATCTACCAAAGCATACATATTGCATTCTAATGAAATTTAGTATGAATTATGGAAACCAAATAACACTATATTCTTAAGGTAATATTCAACCAACTCTTCATCAGTTGGTATAAACCTGCAGTTGGTATAAACTTGTAGCCGGAGGGAAAATTGGCATCAACCAGTTCTTCAATTTGTGGGCGGTGGTTAGGGTGTAAACCGCGTCGTTTATATTTATTTCCAATATCTTCATCCACCTACAGAGTAAGGGTTTTTAGGGAGAAAAGTTGATAGAGAAAATTAAGGGAAGAACAAAACTTAATTATTTATATACACCTTATTAGAGATAAGAGGGAATAATGTTCTGTATTTTACTTGATTTTAGTTTTTTTATTATACCTATGTAAATTTTATTTACTATATACTATACTAAAATTACTTAATGGAGTATTTAATGGAGTATGTAAGAGAGAGAAAGAGTTCAACCTGCATATGAATAGGAGAACAAGAGTATGATAGTGCGAAAAATTAGGATAAGCGCATGTGTGTAGGCATGTATAGTATACCCAAGCATGTATGGTATACCCAAATAAATTCGGAAGAAAGAAAGAGAGGAGTAGGAGAGTGAATGTTTGATAAGATTAAACATTTTTAATTTATTTAGATAAAGTATTGAGGGTTAATTTCCTTAACTATTAAAGGAAAAGGATTTTGGAGATATAATTTTTATAAAGTTTACAAATTTTAAATATAAATAAAGTCAATAATTTTTAATTTCACCCAAAAATAATACTTAATAGATTACAATTTCAACTATTAAACATATTTCATTATAAGTATCTTTATGTTTAGGTGAAAAAGAAAATAAGATAACATGTAAACGATGTCGTTTATGCTTATTTTTAATATCTTTCTTTATTGACGGAGCTAGGTTTTAGAGAGAGAAAAGTTGATAAAGGAAATTAAGGAGAAAACAAAACTTAATTATTTATATACGTTGTTAGAGAGAAGAGGGAATAGTGTTTCATATTTTACTTGATTTTAGTTTTTTTAATTATACTTATATAAATTATATTTACAATAAAATATACTAAAATTACTTAATAGAGTATTTAAGTGTCATAAATAAGAGGCAATTAGAGAGAAATAGTTCAACCGGTGTATGAATAGGAGAGTTAGAGTCGAATACCGCAAAAAATTAGGATAAGTGCATGCGTGTAGATATGTACGGTATAATTAGATAAATTCAGAAGAGGGAGTTTTTAATAAGATTGAGAAATTTTAATTTATTTGAATAAAATATTGAGGGCTAATTTCCCAAAATATTAAAGGAAAAGGGTTTTGGAGATATACTTTTTATAAAGTTTACAAATTTTAACTTAAACTATTAAACATATTTCATTATATGTGACTATAAAGGGAGAGAGATTTAGGTGGAAAAATGGATAAAAATAATTTACTATTTTTAATTTTTATGGTGCGTTGCCTTTTATCACCGATGTAAACTTTTTAAGATCTGTTGTCAACAAGACTCAAACTCTCGACCTACCTTTAACCTCCATATTAATAAAAATGAGTTATACCAATGAACTAAGTAGTTATCGATGTACATCAGTTATGGCATGAGATCCTCTCTTTCTCTGTGTCGAGACTTATGATAACGATTTTTAGGGTCTATGGCTACTGTCGTTGTAGCCTTACAAAAAAATAGGGCTATGGTAACGGTACATACCATCGCCATAGATCCTAAAAACCGTCACAATAAACCTCGTCACAAATAAACAGATGATTTGATTACAGATGATATCACCCCTTTAGTTATTTCTTAATTTGAATAGAACCATTTACTGTTTCAGTAATATTTTGATATATTATCTCTAATTTTCAATAAAGTCACTTTAGAAAATTGCATATGGAATATAAAGAGAAACTGATGAATCATGTTTTTTTTTTTTAAAAAAATTTAACGATAACCACTTAAAAATAAAATGCTACATACTAATCGATTCTACAAAATTTTTTTCTTGAATGACAAAAAATTATAAATGTTATTTATATTGGTCTCACTAAAAAGTAGACTCTTTTGTGCATTAAAAAAACAAGCTTGATAGCATGTACAAGGCACAGGCTAGTTTACGAGAAGTTTTAAATGTGTTTTTAGCGGATCAAATTAGTTAAAGATGGGAGCTTAAAGTTTTATTAGTACGATGACGTTATTTGTACGTTAGTTATCTATTTGTTTATTTTTACTAATCACGCAAAAGATGTATAGGCTAAAAAACTTTAAAATAGTTACTTAAATGATGCATGCATACACATAAACAATTGAGATGAACAGTACTAACACAATTCTATAGTTCTATGCATTATATTGAAGTAATCCCAAGCAAAAAAAAAATTAAATCAAATAATGAGAAGTAAATTATGAATAAGGTAATGCATGTATTAGTATGATTCAACATCATAGAAAATCTCAACTGAGCATCACTATGGAAAGGAAAAAGGGCAACAATTTAATTGAGCCAATACAATTACTATACTATATGAATATAAGATGGAAGAAAAAGACATAGTTTAAGTAATTAATATATATACAAATGACAATGAGCACAAAAGCTAGCTGATGGAGTCTAGAAAATAGAAATAAGGAAACTGAAATCATACGGTATAGACTGGTGTCCAACGCTCACTCGCAAGCTCGTAACCATTTGGGTCCTCACCAGGAGGATGTAGAATTGAGATACAAACCTTTCCATTAGCAAAAATTGCATGTAAGCAATAACAAATTAATTCTCTCCAACACAAAGAGTTAAAAAGTTGTCTAGATTAATTACATAAATAACTAACCATTGGGATGCCACATCTCAGATGTAAAGCTCACTGATGGAGGATTGTTTGGGTAGTTAGATGGAAAACTCATAATTCCATTAAAATAGCCCCCATCACTGCAATCAAATGATTATGATTATAAAAAGTGTTCAGATCTACCAAAGCATACATATTGCATCCTAATGAAATTTAGTATGAATTATGGAAACCAAATATTCTGAAGGTAATAGGCAACCAACTCTTCATCAATTGGTACAAACCTGTACCCAGGCGAAAAATTGGCATCAACCAGTTCTTCAATTTGCGGGCGATGGTTGGGGTGTAAACCGCATTGTTTATATTTATTCCTAATATCTTCCTCCATCTACGGAGTTAGGGTTTTTAGGGAGAAAAGTTGATAGAGAAAATTAAGGGGAAAACAAAACTTAATTATTTATATACACCTTATTAGAGGGAATAGGGAATAGTGTTCCGTATTTTATTTGATTTTAGTTTTTTTTATTATACCTATATAAATTATATTTTACTATATACTATACTAAAATTACTTAATGGAGTATTGGAGTATTTAATGGAGTACGTAAAAGAGAGAAAAAGTTCAACCTGCGTATGAATAGGAGAGCAAGAGTAAGATAATGCGAAAAATTAGGATAAGCACATGCGTGTAGGCATGTATGGTATAAGACATAGTTTAAGTCATTAATATATATACAAAAGTTAAGCCCCTAACTTAGAAAAATTATTCTATGGTTATAAAACATGGTCACGTGATGCCCGATGATCATTCATATGCTGTCATTTCAGCATATACAGTGAAAAGGTCCATTGCACATGTTGAAAATTGAAATGACAGTATGCTAGTGACCTGAGACACTACGTGACGGTGTTCCAGGATCACTGAATAACTTTTCCCTAACTTAAAAACTTACACTATAACAAAAACCACAAGATACATACAAATATTATTATTGTTAGCATATTAAACATCGTCCATTACATAAATATCGTAACAAACAATTGAGGACTCACATGTGTCCTTTCTAATTAATTGTCTTAATTGTTGCCTTTATTTAATCTTACAAAGAGAGAGGTTTTCCCCTCTGTCTCCAATTTGTTCGGGTAGAGCAGTCAGGTGAGGTGCGATTTCTCCTTGTCGTCCTATTTTTTCATGGACGACGAGTGAAAATACATTTCTATCATAAACTTATTCAAAATCTTATTAACAAATTTATGTTTTCATAATACCATCGCAATATTTTTTCCAAACATGCCGATATTAAGACCATTTCAACTATTGGAAATAAACATCATATCCGCCCAAGATTTGGAGCCAGTGTCAAAGAAAATGAAAACCTACGCCACTGCATGGGTGCACCCTACCCGCAAACTATCTACATGTGTCGATGAAGAAGGGAACAACAATCCTACGTGGAATGACAAATTTGTGTTTCGGGTAGATGAGGAATTCCTCCGACAGGATTCGTCGGCCGTTATGATTGAGATCCACTCCGCTGGCCGTTGGTTTGGAAACGCTCTTGCAGGGACGGTCCGTGTGCTTGTGGGTAACCTAATTCCACCTATGGTTCGACACCATCACCACCACCACCTTGGCATGAGATTTGTCGCACTTCAGGTACAATACAATTTAATTTAATATTTTTGTGTTTTTCTGGGATGTTTTGTAGCACATGCATGCATGCACGTACCGTATAACCGTATTAGATCACCAGGCAACCTTTGACTTTTAGAATAGAATTCAAAGAACTACTATATTGTCCCACATAAAGTGTCTCAATTGAAAATTTTATAACACTTTTAATTATATATTTTTGTTATATACGTTTACCCTTATGTTTATTGAATGTCTATTATAATATTGATAAAATGATAATAAAATTGTGATAAAAAATTTGAGAATATTATATCATTTTCCATTTACAATTAAAAGAATGATATTATTTTTTCAAAAAAAAAATAACAAATAAGGCTTTATTTGTGAAATAAATGGGATATTGAATTTAAATTTAGTTTAGATATTGGGTCATATATATGAAACTTTGTGCATTTCAACTTGAGACAAAACCTTCTGCAAAGTTACAATCTGGATTCTCCTGATTTCACACTCTTATAATTCAGCTTTCTTTTTCTTTTTATTTATTTTAACACCATCAAAAAATTAATATTTATCTCAATTCATAAAATTTCTGATTTCGTCCTTGATCACTTTATAATTATATGGTTAAATATTAGGTACGTCGTCCATCAGGTCGTCCTCAAGGGATCTTGAACATTGGTGTGGCACTTCTTGATAGCTCGATGCGAAGCACGCCATTGTACACCCACCTCAACACATCAGCCGTCGGATATCGCGATTTGATGGAAGAAGATGAAGCTCACCATCATCATAAACATCAACAACAAAATTCAAACCAAAATCAGCCACCAATTGTGAAACCTATTTTGCGTCGCTCACGAAGCGAACGTAGTTGTGAACGTGTAACATTTGATAATATTTCAATGGCCACTAGTTCAATGGTTGCAGCACCACAAAAGAAGGGGGCTAAAGAAAATGACAGTTTGATACTCAGTTCTGGATATGGTGATCAACCTTTACCATTAAAAATAAAGGGTAAAAAAGGAAAGGCAAGTTCGGTAATTAGTGGGGCTGAATTGAAACAAAAGCAAAAGCCTAAGGGCAAAAAGGGTAAATCAGGTTCAATACTTAGAGATTCTGTTGTTAGTAAAGATTCGCTAAAAGGTGATATCAAATTTGACGAGCCCATACCAATTGTCATTGAGCCTGGGAACAAAATTAAGTTCCTCGATGACAATCTTGGATTCAAGCTTAGCGACAAACCGACAGCTAAGGTGGTTGAAGAAAAGCCCATTAAGAAAACTAACACAGTTGGTAATGGAAAGCCCATTTCAAAATTTAATGGAAATGGATATGAATTTGGAGGCCCACGACAGTTGGTCGAGAGCAGGAAATTTTTATTTGGGGCCCCACCAAAAGCTAGTTCTATTTTGTCAGGCTCAGAGGTGGGCCCATCGCCGTCTGAGGTGGCGACTGCAATAGCGAAAAGAAGGTACCCTTTAAATGAGGAGAAGAGTTCGGTACTGGACGGATGGAGCGTAGATGAGAGCGTCGAAGGACTACGTTCAAAGCTCGAGAGGTGGCGAACAGAGTTGCCACCGCTATATGACAATGGGTTATCTTTGAGTAGCTTTCGATCGAGTAGTCAACATGTACGTAGGCACACCGATGACGGAAATGGACTGTCATGTTTTGGCAATATATTTGGATATGAATGCGAATGTGTTTGTGGTAGGCCTCCATCAAGGGAAAGGCAAACACCTCGATTTCAAAGCCCATAAATTTGTAGTTTTGGGTCGGTCTTTTATCTAAATGATAGGAGTGCAACAATGGAATGGGCTCAAGTATTGTAACCTAATTGGACGGACATGTGAGACTTCAAAGGTGGTGAAAGAAACCTCTACTTTATAATATAGATATGGTCAATTTTATATTACACATGTAATTTTTATTTTTCCTCAAAGAAATCAAGAAAAATAAGAAAATAAAAAACAATCTTCATATTGTAATTGTATTACAATATTTTATCTTTCGCGGAAAAAAGGATTTTGACCACAAAACATTATAACTTATAAGTAAAGAGAATATTTTACATTCCTCCCCCCCCCCCCCCCCCCCCCCCCCCCCCACCCCTCCTTTTTTCTTTTGTTGATGAATGATTTTCTATATTAATTTAGAAAATTGATATTTTTACAAACTAATTTAATATTTTCATAAGTGAATCCTATTTAATCTTATGAAAATATCAAATTAATTTATAAAAATATCAATTCCCTTAAATTTTACTAGTTATCCACTAATCAATGTATATAACTGACACACTTATTATCTCCATTACATCCTTCATCTTAGCAATTAATAAAACTGTTTTTTTAGATGATATGTAGTATCATAAGTTTAAAACTCTTTATGATTTACCCTCTAAATTTATCAATTTTATCCTCTAAATTATATATTTAATTCTTAAAATTAAATAAACACGAATTATGAATTATACACTCAACACATTTGCATCATTCTCCTATCCTATGTATAATATATATTGAGTAATTATTCAACGGTCCTGAGGTACTGTTACATGGTACTTCAGACCAATCACACATCTCTATTTCAGTAGATTCAGAGCTGCAAACAGTGGAATATCACTGAAATGGAGAGATGCGATTGATCTAAGACAATAAGTGACAATGTTCCAAGACCACTGAATAATTTTTCATATATACGTGTGGAAGTTGCCTACCTCACCAAGCATGTAGCTTCCACAATTTTTACAAACTTTAGCATCCAAGTTTGTAAATTTCTAGCTTTAGCCCCCTAAGTATGAAGGTTGTCATACTTTACCTTCTAAATTTTATAATATCTCTATTTTACCCTTAACAATTAAAATTCATTTCTAAATTCACCGTGTGTGCCTCAACTCCCTAACAACAATAAAAGCATAACAAAGGAAGCTCTGTTAAAATGATAGAAAATTGATATTTTCACAAGAGAAATTGATATTTTTAAAAAAATTTATTCATATAAATAATAAGTGAGGTCCACCTTCATATGAATAGAATTTTTTAAAAATATTAATTTTTTTTGTAAAAATATCAATTTTCAGATGATATACTACAAATTTAAGTTGAGGAGTCGGAGACACAATGATAGATATCCAAAAAAAATCTGCTTCAAAATTATGAGGAATATCTCAGTACCATTATGGTTGTTCCCTAATCCCTATCCTCGTATCTTTGTATATGATAACAATCAACATGTCACTTAATTGACAATATATTAATTCATAAACTTTTCTAGAATTATATCAATTTGATTTTGTTGACCTTTTCACTTAAAATCTTATGTTTTAAAATGGTGTATTATAGTTCTGATTTCTCACTATTTTTTTCACAAATTTGTAGATAAATTATTCTTCAAATATAATTATATTATGCCACTGAATTTACAATATAATTTTACAAGCTTATAGCAATTAGCAGTTATTTCTATAAAAACAAATTTTTATTGATGTGGTCCAACATTTAATAGCCATAAGTGTATACCAATTGGAAAAGTATAAGTTTATAATATTCAGTGATAAAATCGGTGATAAAATATATTTTAATTATTAAAAAATAAAATTTAATATAAAAATTTATGTCAAATTTTATTTTTTAATGATTAAAATAAATATAATATATAATTTTATTACCGAATATATGTACTATTGTCCGTACCAATTATATAAGACCGTCACCTTTTCCCTTATACTACTTCATTAAATTGTGCAAAAAAAAAAAGAGCTCTTTTTTTGTGCCCACCAGCCATAGGGGTGAGGCAGCTGCTTAGGTCCCTACTTTTCAAAGCAAGGTTTTGTTCTCATTATTGTCTTCTAAATAGTAGACAACACAATGAGAAAGGAACATAGAATGATAAGAGGTGAGTGATTTTTTAAATTATTTAATATTTTTTTAAATTATTATTTATTTTTATTTATATTTAATAATTATTCAGATGTTTAAATACGTTGTTTTAAAATTTAAAAGAGTACTATTTTCACATATATTTTTTATATATTTACATGATTTTTTTTTACATGAAGACGGAACTCATTTTATATTTCTATAAAAAAAAATATGTAAAAATATACAAAAAACATATAAAAATATCAATTTTCAAAATTTATTATACTTTATTCAAGGCATCTATTTTAGTAAAATGTTACTCTTGTATTTTTAATTTACTATAGCCGTTCTATATAGAAGGGTGTCACCTTTAAATTTTATTTTAAGAAAAATGTGAGCCTAACATTGATATGAAAAAATCATTAGCTGACTTGTACTTTATGTATATATAATTATACATAATTAAACACGTACAATGTATAATACATAAATTATGATTATTGACCACTATTTGATCTTAAATAAATTTATATTAAAATTAAATTTAAAAAAATATTTCGAATTGATGTTATAAAACAAAAATTAATCTTATATTTTATAATAAAAAGTAATATTAACTTCAATTTAAAACTTTGTAAAAATAGTCATGTTGGTTTTATGCCACAATAACTATAGGTATATTAAATTCTTGATTTATGACTTTTGATCAGAGGAAAAAGTATATATTTGGAAATGTTTTCTTTCAATATGAATTTCTATATTTTATTCTATTTTAATATAATTTTATTATAATCGAATTTCAATTTTAATTTTAATTATATTTTATTATAATTTTAATTATTATAATTCTATTTCGTTCTAAAATAATTTCGTTCATTCATCCGGCTTAAAAGCTTGATACTTTAGAGGAAGCGGTAGGCTAGGCGCACTACTAGCAGACATATGGGTCCCATTCACCATTGTCATACCCTCCGGCCGGCCCCGGCCACCGTCCTCTTTTAGTTTTTACTACTCTTTTTCATTTCCTAATTGTCTACAAGTCCCTCCATTTTTAGTTTCCCAAATCATTTACATTTACATTGTTTCCTAAATTCCCATCAATTAATTTTTCTTGATATGTACTATATTTCATACAAATGGAAGCAACCCTTGGCTTACTTGGTGGCCCTGATGATGGTGGCTCCGTGAAAGAAGCAGAAAAAATGTATTATTCTTACCAAAATGAGGCTGAACTTGAACTGGGTCTTGGCCTGAGCCTCAATAGTGGCGGCGGCGGCGGCGGGGTGGTGTTGAAGGCTAAAGAGTGTCCGCCGTGGGGTGAGCATGAGTATGTGAAGATAATGACTGCAAAAGACTTTCCTTCTGCTGCTGCTGGGATCAAGAGAGGAGCTGATTGTGTTGGACCTCATGAGGTTGGATACTCTGCTTCCCCTGTTATCAGGTACTCCATTTGTCCCAAAACCAAAAATAGTTCGGAAAGAGTCCCAGTCCTTTTTTTTTTCCGGTGGTAAAGTGGCAAACTAAGCATGAGTATACTGTCACAATTACATGAACATCAATGTAAACTGAATATTTAACTAATTTTGGGTTAGACACGTCTCTGGAACCATTAGGTTTCACGTTTGATTCTCACCATTTGTGTGAGTTTGTATTTTTCCTTGTGGACTTTATTTTCGTCTACTTCTAGGCTTGTATTATTTCCTTACATTGGGCTTTACTAATATTTTAATCCCTAATTTATTTGTTTTTTTAGTTCTTTTTGTTAACAACATGTAGCATTATATTTCAATTTATCAATCCTAAGGGCTCAAGAGTAACATAGGGGAGGGGCTAGGGAAACTTACAGTTTTGCTATCACCCATAGACTCAAACACGTGACAATGCACATTAAAGAGGGATCTTTTTGGTTTGTGACCAAGTGATTCTTGATGTTAATTATAAAATCCATTTTCTACTTTTAGGATAATCCCTTCAAAGTGGGGGCAATTATATATACTTATGAGGGAGGGATCGGGGCAATTATCAATTTTTATTCTTTTTCCTCAAGGTTGCATGGCTAATATAAATGGATACACCCAAGAGCTAGTTATTAAACGTTTGGTTTAACATTGAGTTCCAAGCATGTGTATTATGGTGTTTGGCTTTTCTTCCTGGACCTACTCTTAACTCTTATTGTCTCATAGTTTAGATTTATTAATTTACAGTATATGTTTTGCTTTTCGAAAATAGTCAGATTGTGGGGTGGCCACCTATAAGGACTCACAGGATGAACAGCTTGATTAACCAAACAAAATCTGCAAATGGTGATCAAGAAGACACGGGAGTGAGCGAAAACAATACAAGTAAAGACATTTTGAAGAAGAAAATCAGCCATGGAAGAAACAACAATGATAGTAAAGAAAGAGGACGTCCTGGGTTTGTGAAGGTGAATACGGATGGATTACCAATAGGAAGAAAAGTGGATTTGAGTGCTCATGCTTGTTATGAGACTTTAGCCCAAACAATTGAGGAAATGTTCCTTGAACCCTCCACAACCATCAATTCTATCCGTAAGTCCTCTCGCTTTTGTGCGTGTATATTCTTGGTTTGAAAAGCCAAACTTCTGTGCTATATTTTGTTCACTGATTTGTTGAGGGAAATGAATTTAAAAGATAAAAAGGAAATTTATTTGTCGCTTTCTGTTTCCCGTCCATAGTAAAATTGTGCTTTGTGTAATTAGGACAAGCCTCAAAGTTTTTGGATGGATCCTCTGAGTTTGTGCTCACTTACGAAGATAAAGAAGGAGATTGGATGCTCGTTGGAGATTTTCCATGGGGGTATGCAACTATAACCGATTACTTCATAGTTATGCTAATCAACAGATCATGTATAGTTAATTCATAAAAGTCCTTGAGAAGCTGTTGATTTGGTAGCCTCAATGTATCTTGGATTCTTGATAATACAAGGGTGTTCACATGTATAAGATTATTTCGACCTTAAAACAAACGAGAACACCAAACAAGCAAAGAAATGTGAAAGCATTAAGTAGGAAAAGATCATTGTGATCTATATATTGCTGATGATTTATTCAGTTTGCCATTTTGTTCTTATATTTGTCCCCTTTTTTTTTCTTTTTTTTGGTGCTTAGGATGTTTCTCAGCACTGTGAAAAGGCTTAGAATCATGAAGACCTCTGAAGCTAATGGACTACAAGCTAATGGACTAGGTATGTACATAAATATTATCACATTATGGTGCTTTCTATTGCAACTGTTCTTTGCTTCCTTACCCTTCTAATTCAGGTCATATAATCATTTCAGCGCCAAGGTTCCAAGAAAGGCATGATAAACAAAAAAGCTAAGCCCATTTAGCATCACTGATGCCACTGCTAGTGATCTCTGATAAAAGAAAGAAAAAACAAAGGAAAATATAGCTTTTAAAGAGTTGGAGCGTTATGCTCCAACTAATCTTTCTTCTTTCTTTTTTTTTCTTTTTCTATATTTGACATGCCTAACTTGTATGCATAACTCTGTAAACTCTTTCATATATCTACCTTCTTGTATATATGAAGTCCAAATTGCGTAAAAGTCTGTACAGGAATTGTATCAGTTCATGTGCCGATGGCTGAATGCTATCTGGTCTTTTTTTTACTTGCCAAAAAAATTAATAATTCAATTTGACCCTTTTGTCCTTTCCAGTTTCAGATGAGGAGGTCAAATTTTTCTTGAACTAGGAAAATGCTTTATTTTTTCTGGTTTTATTATTGTTCATGTACACATCGAACCGAGGCAGAGTTGAATTGTTTTAGTGCTCTGTTTATTTGAATGGGAACAGAAAGCTCTTATTCGGTCAGCGCATCATCTCTTAACTTACTTTTTCGGTCAGTATCTCGCTTAATAGCTATTTTACACAAAAATTATCCTGTAGCAATCGACGATACCTTCAGTCTCATCTAGACAGGATGATTACTAATCATACCTTTCTCCCTCATTTATTAATTATTCTATTGTTGTGGCCTGATGGCTAATGAATATATAATAATTTGAAATATTTTTCAAAGAGTATAAATAAACAAAATTATAATATATCAAAATAATTTAAATAGGAATGCCCAAGAACATTTATCCAGTGTTTAATTTATACTTCATTCAGCTATCGTATAACGTTCAGATTTTTTCATTTAATTTTATCAACCCACACCAAGTTAAATTATATCTCAGTATTTATGTGGACGTCCTACTATGCCCCTCCACGGCAGGGGTTATTTTCTTATTTTTTAATTTGGTTGTCTTTTTGTAAAACATGTTTCAATTTTCTATTAAATGTTGGGACAAAATTTTTAAATATTTTTATCTGCTAGATTTTTGTAATACTTAAAACTCTAGTTATGATTTTATATATTTACTTTTTAAAAAAGGCAAATAAAAAAATATCCAACTAATTCACATATTGTATTTATCCAATATGTCTATAGATTTTTTTTTAAAATAAATAAATAATTATCTTTATTTAAAATATTCAGATAACCCCTTAAACTTTTTACAAGAAAATAATAAAAAAAAACAAATCTCAAACTAATTGCATATTATGTTTATCCAAAATTCTCTATATCTTTTTAATACTTAAATTTTTTGGTACTATTTTAAGATTTCTTGAACAAACAACTCAATCGATAATATTAATTGACTTAGTCAACAACTTATGACCAATAAAAAATAATTTAATGGACTTTATTAATATAAATGATCGTTTGTCTTATCATTTGTTTGCTCGATAACCTATGTCAAACACAAGTTGCATAAATTGTAATCTCCTCTTTTGTTTTAATAATATTTTAATGACTACGTCGTGTTGGATAAAATTGAACAATTAAAATTTAGATGATTAATATATTTTAATAAATTAAATTATTTAAATAAAATATCATCTGAATCTAAATAATTATTTGATAATTAAAAAAGTGAGTTATCTCTTAATGATATTATTTTATTATTTTAAAGGGTAAAAGTTTTATTTAATAATTTTAATTATTCAATTTAATAAAAATGAGTGGATAATATTATTGAGTTTATTTATATAAAAAAAATTTATCAATTTTTTTTTATTAAGAGACAACTCTTAATGATTTGGATTTCATTTTAAATCTTACAAATTAAGAGACAAACAAAATTTTAACAAATAATTTTTGCTTCTTACTAATTCAGACGTGGATTCATTAAGAAGTATTAAGACTTAACAAACACAACCTAAAAAATGGTTATTAATGATAGATATAAAATGACGTGATTAGTTGTAATTGGTTATTAGTACTAGTCCAACTCATACATGACGGATCATTAACTAATTACACTCTGTCATATTATTTTAAAACTATTTTTTATAATTTTTTATTTTTATCACCATAACAATACCTTTTTTGTTTAAATTCATTATTTGGAATTGGCTAATTGTTAGGACGGTAGCTGAATAATTTAGAATATTTGGGTTAACAATGAGATTTTATGGAATGTATGTTTTATATAATGAGTGATAGTAATTATGTTTCATTTTATTGGGCTAATGAAAGAACAAATTTGTAGATTCATTGGTGAAACACAACTCCAAGAAGATGCAAACCATGTGTTAGCTAAATTAGATTTCTTCTAACATTTATGATTAATTAGGAAAAGTTTGTTGAAATATTTCCAAAAAGATTATTATCTTTTGAAATCATCCAAAGATGAGTGTTAGTTAAAGCAATTTTACCATAAACTCTCAAGTCCATTGGATAAATTAAGAATTAAAGATTATCCTAAATAGATTAAAAAGATAAACTATATGATTAGGACTTAAGGTATACGATGACGATCTAGTTTTCGGGTGTATATCTTCAATATGAATCCTGATTCTTTCGGACTTGCACAAACGTCTCCGGTATAAGTGTTCGTAAAATAAGATCGTTAGATAAATAATCAATATTAAGGTTTCAAGTGTAACTCATCAACTGACATTTGTGCTGATTAAGTAGCGGCATAGTGAGACCCTTGGTCGGATTGCGGGTGCCTGACTTCCTTCATACGCTACCGAACGAGTCTAGGCCTATCTAATATCAGTCCCAAGGATCAGCCAGCTTAGTCCTCCGGTCTTTATGCATACTTACCCCGAACTCTAATACTAAATTGTCAGATAATACTAAGTATATCTGCAAGCTTTAATTAATGGGAGTCCCAATTAATTCACTCATTTTTCATGTGCCCCCTTTAATACCTTTACAAATAAGCGCAAATAATATTGACTACAAAATTCTCTCTCCTCTTCTATATATCGAGGAGGAGGATTCTTTTTTCATGCCAAGGTGTCGATTTGTTCAATATTTAATTAATTATTTTTTTATAATAAAAAATAAGATTAAGTATAGTTATGTGTTGTTAAAAAAATTGAATTTATTTTACCTTATTTAAAAAATATTTCACTCTAATTTTTTATATTATTTTATCTATTAGACTTCTACCTAAATCGCAATTCAATTTCATTATATATTTGTCAAATATAAATAACAAGCTCACCAATCTCGTACGAAACATAAATGACATAAATAATAGTTTATTATATTATTAAATAGATAGATATTTAATTAAAATTTTGAGAAGATAATTGTAGTTATTAAATTATTAAATATTTATTTAAATAATAAATTATTAAATTATATATTATAGGTTCCTTCAATTAATTATTAAAATAAATATTTAAATATAATATATATTTATTTAGTTATAATTATAAAAAAAATATTTATTTAAGTTTATAATGAAACTCTCTCTATATATATATTAATGCTTATATTAACAAATTGCTTGAATTATAATTTGAATAGAAGTATGAAACTCAAGTTTTAATTTAGTTGACAATTACTTAATAATGAATCCACTATAATTTTTCAACTAATTTTATCAGTATTATGTTTTAAAAATTAAAAATCACATATTATTAATACAATTAATT
The DNA here is from genome assembly GCA_947179155.2 of Hedera helix. Lineage (NCBI taxonomy): Eukaryota > Viridiplantae > Streptophyta > Magnoliopsida > Apiales > Araliaceae > Hedera > Hedera helix. The sequence goes on from OX359279.1 coordinate 31,643,850, forward strand.
GTGTAATTTGATAAAATTTTAAATTTTAATGAAACTGGATCCAATGATGCATAGGCAAATGTCGAAATCTCCATACGCTTATAAACTCTTCTCTCGATCGTCAAGACTGTAGAAGATGATGAACTTTTTATCCTTTTCTTGTTCGGGAAAAATCATGCATGAGCCATATATAAATCCTAATGATGCGTGGGCAAATGTCAAGACTGTATATATAAGGGAAAATTATTTAATAGTCCCGAAATATAGTCACGTGATATTTTCGACCAATCACATCTTTTCATTTTAACTGTGTTTCACTGCATAGCTCTGGACTAATTTTTGCCAAAATTAAATCCTTTAGGAAGATAGATTAGACCACTTGGTACGGACGTAATGCCATTTCGATTTAAAGAAAAAAAAAAGGATGATTAATTGTAGTAAAATAGGTTTTAAAGAAAAAAAGATTTCTCTTTAGTGATGCGTTTGAAAATTACACCATGAATATGATCACGAGCAAAAAAAGAAAGTAGTTTATAACTAAGAACAAATTAAGCTAAGAAATTACAAAGAGGCATATCTCTATTTTTGCAGCTAGCCAGCTAATTACAATTATTTGTGGTTGTGGAATCAAATAGCTAGCTATCATGTCCTCTTCATATGACAAAACATCAAATTGGAAATCAAGTGACAACTTTATTATGTCTTTTGCAGATGAATGTATAATTCAGGGTGGAGTAGTTTGAGTTACTAACTAATTAGATCATGAATTTATTTCTTTTATAAATATGTGTGTGTGTGTGTGTGTGTGTGGGGGGGGGGGGGGGGGGGGGGTTGATTCATAGCATCATTTGCTATGACAATTATTCTAACAAATTGATCTTTTACCGTTCAGCAAATTATTTGACGGTTTAAAAAAAAAATCGCTCCACTATAAGTAGCGGTTAGTGAGAATTTTTTTTTTGACCTTCTAGTGATGGCTAGGTAGACGTTGTTTTTTATTTGGACCAAACCAAAACAAAGTATTTTTTATGAATTCAAATTTGAAGAAGAAACCTAAAGCAGTCTCAAAACAATTAGGACAAGACATCAGAGTTCATCATCAAGCTTCTCCAGTTTTTAGTTCCAATCCTCATCTTGGGTGTGGCAATTGGCATCCGTTTATTCTATACTAAATTAGCTTAAGGATTGGGGTATGTCTTGTAATGGGAATCCCAATAAATAATTCAGTTTATACTAGTTATGAGAGACCGACCCACTTGTGTATTGTTACATGGCAGTTGTTTAAATTATGGGGGCTTTAGGATGTTTGAACTTTTTTCTAGTAAAAGAAAATGCTTATATCACTTTCGACTTCCATTAATATAACATCAGAAGGAACCATATGCATGTGGCCAACTGCATTTATTGAAAAAATGAATGGATTGGAATTGTTAATTTAGTTTAATTAAATGTTCTTTTGGTGCATTTTGTGAGTTATCATCTTCCATACTTGTAATATTTATCTTACAGACTATCTATTGGTTGTTTTTTTTTATTTTTATAATTTGAATTCAATCGTTTTGGTTTTGACTCAATCGCAAGTAGTAGCCAAAAAAACGACGCTACTTCTAGCAGAGGCTGGGCCAAAACCAAAATGACGTTGTTTTGATTTTGAGCCAAATCAAAACCACGCTGGCAGCTACTTTTAGTAGCGATTTGGGACGATTTTTTTTTAAACAGTTAAATAATTTGCTAAATAGTGTTAAGATCAATTTGTTAAAATAGTTGTTATAACAAATAATTGTTACAGATTATTATATATATATATATATATATATATATATAGAAATGATCAAGTGCATACCCTCTTATTTTACATACCAAACATACCCTTTTTAGCGACGGACTGGGCGACAGTTTGGTCTGTCGCCATAGGTTCGATCAATCGTTAAAGTTTAGGTCCGTCGTTATATGTTGTCCGTTGCTAAACCCTTTAACGACGGACCAAACCTATAACGACGGGTCAAACCGTCGTCCGGTCCGTCACTAAAATGGGTATGCTTGGTATGTAAAATAAGGGAGTATACACTTGATCCTTTCTATATATATACATTTATGATCCTTGCATATACTTTGTAAGATTGATATTTATTTCTTCAACTTTAAAATTATGCCACGTTTTGTTCCAAGGAAATGTGTCACATTCTCAATTGCCTTCTTATCTTGACATTGGTCGCGTATGATCTATCGAGAGATATGGGATTGTATTTATAACTCGTAATACTTTTTGTGGACAATTTATAATAGTACTAATATAAATTAAATGAATTTATATTAATATTGAATTTAAAAATGTGTGAAATTGATCTTTAAAAAGTTAATATTAGTCTTATAACTAGATATAACCTTGCGCGTTGTGGCGGGATTATTAATTTTGTTGAAAAAAAATATAATTAAAAATTATTTTTTGTGTGATTTGGAATTGTTGGATCTTGGGTATCCAAATGAGGTACCCATGAAGGGTCTGGCCCATTTGGAGGTTAATCAGATGACTAATGAAATCAGTCAGATAACGTTATAATTATAACGTTAACATTCTGAGTGGTAGGGGGTTTTACAAGGAGTGGGTTAAACCACTACGTCTATATAAAATTCACTACTCCAGTTCATCTGATCATCCCATCATCAATTATCATATTCATATACATATACAGTATAGTGATTAAGCAAAAATAGACAGAACTCCCAAATCATAATAGAGTGTTATCCCAATTTGTTACGGATCGTGAATTAGTTCTCTGCTCTCAAATTGTAGTTCAGAGATGATTGTTTGGGTTTGCCTTTGTCTTTGGCATTTCGACAGTACGAGTTTTTTCACACTAAATGATCACGCTTCGAGGGTATGATTTTGGTTCTCGTTATCATATTTGTATAAACTAGTGGTTTAGCATCAAAATGAACAATCCTATTGCTCTCGCAATCAAAAATGATGATTACAATTCACATAAGTCTTCATTTAAGTAAACCATCCACTTTGTCGTTATTTCCTATAAATTTGTGAACAAATAGGTGATTTCGATTCCTATTACTTCATTCTACTTTATTTGGCCTCAAATGGAGGAATCATATCACTTTCGCAATTAAAACGATATTTACAACTCATACAAGTCTTCATTTAAGGAAATCTTCTAATTCTTTCGTTATTTCTTTAAAATGTGCAAGACTCGTGTGAATTTTAATAACCATTTTGATTGTGAGAGCGATTGGATTGTTCCTTTAGATGATAACCAAAATAGAACAAAGTAATAAGACTCTAAATCACTTATTTATTGGCTAATTTAAAATAAATATTGAAATAATTAGAAGGTTTCTTTAAAAGAAGACGCCTGAGTTGTACGCAATGGTTTTGAATACGAGAGTGGCGGGATTGCTTCTTTTAATGCTAAACGAAGTATAATGAAGTAACAAGACTCTAAATCACGTATTCATTTTCAAATTTAAAAGAAAATAGCGAAACAATTAGATAAGCGCATACATGTAAATATGTACGGTATAATCAGATAAATTCAGAAGAGAAATTGTATGACGGTATACTTAAACTCTTGACTGACTTTCAACCTCCATATTAATAAAAATGAGTCACACCAATGAACTAAGTAGTTATCGATATACTTTAGTTATGGTATGAGATTCTCTGTAATCAAAATTCTTTGTTTCTCTGTGTCGAGACCTATGACGGTGATTTTTATGGTCTATGGCGATTGTATGTCCCGTCGTCGTAACCCTACAAAAAATAGGGTTATGGTAACGGTACATCGCCAAAGATCATAAAAATCGTCGGCATAAATCTTAACACAAAGAAACAGATGGTTTAATTACAGATGATTTCACCCTTTTAGTTATTCCTCAATTTGAATAGAACCATTTACTATTTGAGTAATATTTTGATATATTATCTCTAATTTTCAATAAAGTCACTTTAGAAAATTGCATAAGGAATATAAAAAGAAACTGATGAATCATGTTTTTTTTATAAAAAATTTAACGATAAACACTTAAAAATAAAATGCTACATACTTTTTCGATTCTACAATTTATTTTTTCTTGACTGATGATAAGTCAATTTTATATATATTTATTGAATATTTTTAGGCTTACTTAGTTGTGAGTTTTTAAGTATTTTTAGTATTTTAGGTAATTTACTTAATTTTATGCATTTTTATTATTTTGGTATTATTTTTTATCCATTTTTAATTTTATTTTATAGGCAAATTGGTAAATAATAAAAATCTGATGGCATTTCGGTAATTAAACTATCAAGGGAGCTTAGCGCCATGCGTGGCGGTATGAAGTAGGATCAACAACAATCAGTAGGACGACGTCGTATGAAGGGAAAAAGGAATTAGCTGCTTACGCGCCATGCGCGATGAAGATCAACAACAGTGTTACATGCCATGCGCGGTGTCGATTGAAAAGAAAGAAAAGGCACGCGTGGCTGGCAACTTCTTTCTCCTTATTATCTAAACGTGTGGGCCCCCCTCAAATGGTAACTTCCCAAACGCGCAACATTGATTTCGCAAATTATTTTCGCGTGTGTTTTCAGCCAGCAGTAAATTAAAGAGTTCCAATTGCAAATTGAAAAAGGATTAAAATGAGGTTTTAATTATCATTTTATTTTTAATTTAATATTTGTAATTCTTATTAGGGTTATGATAAATTATGTAGCCTATAAATAAAAGATTAATACACAATTGAGAGTACAATCTTTTGTTAGAAAATTCTTTCTTTTATTCTTTGGTGCTTTTCATAGCTATGTGTGGCTAAATAATTTTTCTTAGTTTAAGTGATTGAAGCCATCAAGATTAATACACTGTGAGATCTAATTTATTTTCATTGTTCAATTTATATTTTGAGCATTGAATATTCTTCTATGCTTAATTTTTATGATTGATTTGTTTAATTGCTAGGGAGGCCTACTAGTTTATTATTCACATTAATCTATTGTTATTGGTGAAACAACTAAGTTTAATAATTGTTTTGCAGATCAAAAGATTATTATATCTTAGGAAGAATGTTTATCTAAATTAAATGCAAACGCGTGACTTGTGTTGTTTAGTTCAACGATTTCTCAAATTCTTAAAGCTGCTATTAAATTAAATCTTTAGTACGTGCCATATGTTGTTTAGTAGTAAAGGTAATTTAGAACGCATGTGTCTACTTAACTAATATTAAGAAGAGAGGGAAAAAATTATTCTACCTGCAAATAGTAATTTCTACGGTAAATGTTTAAAATATTAATTGATTTATTCTTGCATCAATGATCAGTTGTATTTTCTTGATGGTGGATGTTAACTTAAACCAAAACTTTTTATTCTTATTTATTTCATTAAATTACTTGCATATTTATTTTAGTTAATTTTAATTAAATTATTTTTTTAATTAAAAATCCTCCAATTTTGGTTTCTAAAACATAAAATTAAATTAATCATTCTCTGTGGGATCGACTCTTACTTGCACTGCTACATATTTATTTTTTAAAGTAAGATTTTATTTTTGAGTGTCTGCGACAGCACACCAACTGACAAAAAATTATAAATGTTATTTATATTGATCTCACTAAAAAGTAGACTATTTTTGTGCATTAAAAGAACAAGCTTGATTTTGCGAGAACTTATCAATGTGTTTTTAGCTGACCAAATGAGTTAAAGATGAGAGCTTAAAGTTTAGTATGATGACGTTGTTTGTACGTTAGTTATCGTTTTGTTTATTTTTACTAATCACGCAAAAGATGTATAGGCTAAAAAACTTTAAAATAGTTACTTAAATGGTGCATGCATACACATCAACAATTGAGATGAACAGTACTAACACAATTATAAAGTTCCATGCATTATATTGAAGTAATCCCAAGCAAAAAAAACAACAACAAATATTGAGAAGTAAATTATGAATAAGGCAATGCATGTATTAGCAGGATTTAACATCATAGAAAATCTCAACTGAGCATCACTATGGAAAGAAAAAAGGGCAATAATTTAATTGAGCCAATGCAATTACTATAGTATATGAATATAAGATGGAAGAAAAAGACATAGTTTAAGTCATTAATATATATACAAATGACAATGAGCACAAAAGCTAGTTGATGGAGTCTAGAAAATATAAATAAGGAAACTGAGATCATATGGACTGGTGTCCAGCGCTCACTCGCAAGCTTGTAACCATTTGGGTCCTCACCAGGAAGATGTAGAATTGAGATACAAAACTTTCCATTAGCATAAATTGTATGTAAGCAGTAATAAATTAATTCACTACAACAAAAAGAGTTAAAAAGTTGTCTAGATTAACTACATAAATAACTAACCACTGGGATTCCACATCTCAAATGTAAAGCTCACTGATGCAGAACTATTTGGGCAGTTGGATGGAAAACTCATAATTCCATTAAAATAGCCCCCATCACTGCAATCAAATGATTATGATTATAAAAAGTGTTCAGATCTACTAAAGCATACATATTGCATCCTAATGAAATTTAGTATGAATTATGGAAACCAAATATTCTGAAGGTAATAGGCAACCAACTCTTCATCAATTGGTACAAACCTGTACCCAGGCGAAAAATTGGCATCAACCAGTTCTTCAATTTGCGGGCGATGGTTGGGGTGTAAACCGCACTGTTTATATTTATTCCTAATATCTTCCTCCATCTACGGAGTTAGGGTTTTTAGGGAGAAAAGTTGATAGAGAAAATTAAGGGGAGAGCAAAACTTAATTATTTATATACACCTTATTAGAGATAAGAGGGAATAATGTTTCGTATTTTACTTGATTTAGTTTTTTATTATACTTATATAAATTATATTTACTATATACTATACTAAAATTACTTAATGGAGTATTTAACGAAGTATTTAATGGAGTATGTAAGAGAGAGAAATAGTTCAACTTGCGTATGAATAGGAGAGCAAGAGTAGGATAGTGCGAAAAATTAGGATAAGCGCATACGCGTAGGTATTTACGGTATAACTAGATAAATTTGAAAGAGAGAGGAGTAGGAGAGTGAGTGTTTTATAAGATTGAACCATTTTAATTTATTTAGATAAAGTATTGAGGGTTAATTTATCGAAATATGAAAGGGAAAGTATTTTGGAGATATAATTTTTATAAGGTTTACAAATTTTAAAAATAAATACAATAACTAAATTTTAATTTCACCCAAAAATAATACTTAATATGTAAGACCCCGAATTTTATGAAATATAAAATTTAATTTTTCTTTGTATATATTTTTCCTGAAACAGTAAGTGGTTAAATTAACAAAATTGAAAGTTAAAGATGTTATGTGCAAATTTTATTTTGTCGGACAATATTCGCTTTGTCGGGGAATATTCGTTTGGTCGGGGAATATTCGTGTCGTACGACGGCGCCGAAATAACAAATTATTGGTGGACCCCACAACAGAATATTTGTCGGATATAGAAAACGACAGAAGTAACCTTTTTAAATAAAAATAGTCAACGGTGTTAACTGTTAAAATACCGGTAATAAAAGAATAGTAGCATGCGGTAATTTATAGTACTTTACTGTAGCACGCGATATTCTACAGTAGCACAAGTTATTGTGCAGCGTTTATATTATTGAATTGATAAATTAGTTATTACACAGTATTTGCATTATTGATCTGATAATTGACACCGTAACTGTTGCACATCATTTCATCAATAATTGTCACTGCATAATATTTTATGTTATCAATTCAATAATTGTTGTTACACAGTATTTTGCATTATAGATTCAATAATTGTTATTACACTGTAATTTATATTATTAAATTAATAATGATTTGTAACATGTTTCTTACATTATTGTTGAATTATTGTCATCACTTTTGCGACATTAAATATTGATATTTTATATATTAGTCTAATAAGGTGAGAAGAAAATTATGGCAGGTGGGGGTAATATATCTGATTTATTATAAAATATTATTATAATATGATACATAAGTTTTTGTTGTTATATGAATCATTCATTCAGCAAAAATGAATTTCAAGGAAAGTGTGCCATCATTTTATAATTCTAGCACGTTTTGTTACTTTTAAAATGAATGACCCCTCATTACCAAATTTTCTAGAAGGTTGTTCTCCCACTTATTCCTTTAGTAAACCATGTATGCTTTATCAAAATTGGTGGGTTGTCATCAGCCACTTACCGCACACTATCCCACTTTTTGTCAAACTAAGTGTGCTCCTCCAGCACACTCTGTCAAAATTCACATGCTCCTTTGCACTATAAATAGATTGCTCTGATGAGCAATAAAGGTACGCTAAAAACTCAAAATCCTCCTACCATAATATTGCGTATTTTATTTGGGTATAGTAATATTATTTTGAGTGTTTGAAAGCCAAAAGGAGTGCAGAAATTTTTCAGGTAAGTCTTTTATTAAAATTTCATAAATTTATATATTTCACGGTATTCACAAATCTTCCTTTAGAAGACTCTTTCTTTAAAAGATTTATGTTGAAAAACTTCATTTGGAAGACTTTATTTTGAAAAATTATATTTTTATAGAAATATTATTCTTTTCACACTCTTAAATTTATTACGGTAAGGAATACCATTCATTTCAAACTCTTAAATTTACTGTGGTAAGGAATATTATTTTTTCACACTCTTAAATTTATTACGGTAAGGGGTACCATCTTTTTCATCTTCCATTATTCAAACTTACTATAGTAAGGGATTATCATTACTTGATTCTCGAAAATAATATTGTTTCTTCCTTACTCATAAGATGTGCCTTTTATTTCCATGTATTAATTTGTGGGAATAACCTTACGGCGCGGATTACCGCCTGTTAGTGAATAACCCTTTGTGTTAATTTCCTTCACCTTTTGTTAATCAAACCTGCTACGGTAAGGGATATTATTTTCTTTCATACTCCTAAATCGAAACTTATTATGGAATTATTGCTTCTATAATTCCTGAAAATATTATATGTTCCATAATAGTTGAACTTCATTATTTCAACTGAACCTTCCTATTTTCTGAACCTTTCTATTGAACTGTAACCGTTATTCTGAACTGTGGATCTTGAATATCATTTTTAAATTTCACTCCACATCATGTTGACAATTTGGACATTATTTGAATCTGCACAAAGTAAACTTCTGATACTTATTGTTTATCCTGTTTCTTCTGTTCATCATTTGTATCACTGTTATTTATATTAATCATCAAGAATCAAGTTGTTATGAATATCTGTGGCCGGGGGCACATATGTGATATAATTGTTGAACAGATGATAGGTTAAAGACGATATACTAGGTTAAAGGCGATACATCTGTTCGGTGTCTTTTATGGCCCGTGGTGAAAGTTCTCTTTGGCCCGTAGTGCATAGATGAACTGTTGTTTGGTATGATTATGACCAAAGGCTGAATCTGGTATAATCATGACCGCTGGTGCTATATTGAATATCTTTGGCCCATAGTGCAAGATCGAACTGTTGATTTGCATGATTATGATCAGGAACTGTGAATTTTTATTATCATGACTAATGGTATTTCAGATGATGATGTTTTTACTAAAAAGATAAGCGAGTGGACATTATAGTCTGCATTATTCTTCTAATAGATTGCTCATTCCGCTACTATTATTGATCTGAACATTGTTCAAGAATTTAACTACAGTTTTTGATATAAATCTTGTAGTCTATTGTATTCTATCAAGAACTCAACTGTTCAAGGCTAATGATAAATTATTCGTCATTATCTTAGTCATGATATTTCTTACTGAGCTATTTGAGCTCACCCTTTCTTTTGTTCCATTGTTTTTCAATAGGAGATGAAAACGTAACAGGGTCTAGCCGGGGGATGGAGTGAGAGTCCGAGGAATAGCTGTCGTAGTCTTCACGTGTTGTAAAATAGTGTGGCAATAATAGTGAAGACTTAGTTGTGTATTATTATACACTGTTTTGTTATAAGTTGTGCTTTGTTGTAATAATTTTGTTGTAGTCTTTTGACAACTCAAGTTTGGACTGTGTGGGCCTAGATTTGGGGGCGTCACATAATAGATGACAACTTCAACTATTAAACATATTTCATCATAACTATCTTTATGTTTAGGTGAAAAAGAAAATAAGATAACATGGTGTAAACGGTGCCGTTTATGCTTATTTTTAATATCTTCCTTTATTGACGGAGCTAGGTTTTACAGAGAGAAAAGTTGATAAAGGAAATTAAGGGGAAAACAAACCTTAATTATTTTTATACGTTGTTAGAAACAAGAGGGAATAATGTTCTATATTTTACTTGATTTTTGTTTTTTTTAATTATACTTATATAAATTATATTTACGATAAAATATACTAAAATTACTTAATAGAGTACTTAAGTGTCACAAACAAGAGGCAATTAAAGAGAAAGAGTTCAACCGGCGTATGAATAGGAAAGTCAGAGTCGAATACCGTGAAAAATTAGGATAAACGCATGCATGTAGATATGTACGGTATAATTAGATAAATTCGGAAGAAAGAGAGTAGGAGAATGAGTGCTTAATAAGATTGAGCAATTTTAATTTATTTGAATAAAATATTGAGGGCTAATTTCCCAAAATATTAAAGGAAAAGGCTTTTGGAGATATAATTTTAATAAAGTTTAAAATTTTAATTTCAACTATTAAACATATTTCATTATATGTGACTATAAAGGGAAAGAGATTTAGGTGGAAAAAGGGATGAAAATAATTTACTATTTTTAATTTTTATGGTGCGTTGCCTTCTATCACTGGTGTAAGCTTTTCAAGACCTGTTGTCAATAAGACTCAAACTCTTGACCTACCTTCAACCTCCATATTAATAAAAATGAGTCTTACCAATGAACTAAGTAGTTATCGATGTACTTCAGTTATGGCATGAGATCCTCTGTAACCCAAATTCTCTGTTTATCTCTGTCGAGACCTATGACGACGAATTTTAGGGTCTATGGCGACAGTATATACCGTCGCCATAGTATTACAAAAAAATAGGGTTATGGTAACGGTATATACCATTGGCATAGACCTTTAAAATCGTCGATATAAACCTCGACACAGAGAAACAGATGATTTAATTACAGAGGATCTCACCCCTTTAGTTATTCCTCAATTTGAATAGAACCATTTAGTGTTCGAGTAATATTCTGATATATTATCTCTAATTTTCAATAAAGTCACTTTAGAAAATTGCATATGGAATATAAAAAGAAACTGATGAATTATGTTTTTTTAAATAAAAAAAATTTAACGATAACCACTTAAAAATAAAATGCAACATACTTTATCCGTTCTACAATTTTTTTTTTCTTGATGGACAAAAAATTATAAATGTTATTTATATTAATCTCACTAAAAAGTAAACTATTTTGTGCATTAAAAAAACAAACTTGATAGCCTGTGCAAGACAGACTAGTTTGCGAGAAGCTATAAATGTGCTTTTAGCGGACCAAATGAGTTAAAGATGAGATCTTAATGTTTAGTACGATGACGTTATTTGTACGTTAGTTATCTATTTGTTTATTTTTATTAATCACGCGAGAGACATATAAGCTAACAAACTTTAAAATAGTTACTTAAATGCTGCATGCATACACATCAACAATGGAGATGAACAGTACTAACACAATTCTATAGTTCTATGCATTATATTGAACTAATCCCAAGCCAAAAAAAAAATCAGTGAGAAGTAAATTATGAATAAGGTAATGCATGTATTAGCAAGATTTAACATCATAGAAAATCTCAACTGAGCATCACTATGGAAAGAAAAAAGGGCAACAATTTAATTGAGCCAATACAATTACTATACTATATGAATATAAGATGGAAGAAAAATATATAGAAGTCATTAATATATAAACAAATGACAATGAGCACAAAAGCTAGCTGATGGAGTCTAGAAAATAGAAATAAGGAAATTGAGATTATACGGTATGGACTGGTGTGCAGTGCTCACTTGCAAGCTCGTAACCATTTTGGTCCTCACCAGGAGGATGTAGAATTGAGATACAAAACTTTCCATTAGTATAAACTGCATGTAAGCAGTAACAAATTAATTATCTTCAACAAAAAGAGTTAAAAAGTTGTCTAGATTAACTACATAAATAACTAACCTTTGGGCAAATCTCACTGATGGAGGACTGTTTGGGTAGTTGGATGGAAAGCTCATAATTCCATTAAAATAGCTCACATTACTATAATCAAATGATTATGATTATAAAAAGTGTTCAAATCTACCAAAGCATACATATTGCATTCTAATGAAATTTAGTATGAATTATGGAAACCAAATAACACTATATTCTTAAGGTAATATTCAACCAACTCTTCATCAGTTGGTATAAACCTGCAGTTGGTATAAACTTGTAGCCGGAGGGAAAATTGGCATCAACCAGTTCTTCAATTTGTGGGCGGTGGTTAGGGTGTAAACCGCGTCGTTTATATTTATTTCCAATATCTTCATCCACCTACAGAGTAAGGGTTTTTAGGGAGAAAAGTTGATAGAGAAAATTAAGGGAAGAACAAAACTTAATTATTTATATACACCTTATTAGAGATAAGAGGGAATAATGTTCTGTATTTTACTTGATTTTAGTTTTTTTATTATACCTATGTAAATTTTATTTACTATATACTATACTAAAATTACTTAATGGAGTATTTAATGGAGTATGTAAGAGAGAGAAAGAGTTCAACCTGCATATGAATAGGAGAACAAGAGTATGATAGTGCGAAAAATTAGGATAAGCGCATGTGTGTAGGCATGTATAGTATACCCAAGCATGTATGGTATACCCAAATAAATTCGGAAGAAAGAAAGAGAGGAGTAGGAGAGTGAATGTTTGATAAGATTAAACATTTTTAATTTATTTAGATAAAGTATTGAGGGTTAATTTCCTTAACTATTAAAGGAAAAGGATTTTGGAGATATAATTTTTATAAAGTTTACAAATTTTAAATATAAATAAAGTCAATAATTTTTAATTTCACCCAAAAATAATACTTAATAGATTACAATTTCAACTATTAAACATATTTCATTATAAGTATCTTTATGTTTAGGTGAAAAAGAAAATAAGATAACATGTAAACGATGTCGTTTATGCTTATTTTTAATATCTTTCTTTATTGACGGAGCTAGGTTTTAGAGAGAGAAAAGTTGATAAAGGAAATTAAGGAGAAAACAAAACTTAATTATTTATATACGTTGTTAGAGAGAAGAGGGAATAGTGTTTCATATTTTACTTGATTTTAGTTTTTTTAATTATACTTATATAAATTATATTTACAATAAAATATACTAAAATTACTTAATAGAGTATTTAAGTGTCATAAATAAGAGGCAATTAGAGAGAAATAGTTCAACCGGTGTATGAATAGGAGAGTTAGAGTCGAATACCGCAAAAAATTAGGATAAGTGCATGCGTGTAGATATGTACGGTATAATTAGATAAATTCAGAAGAGGGAGTTTTTAATAAGATTGAGAAATTTTAATTTATTTGAATAAAATATTGAGGGCTAATTTCCCAAAATATTAAAGGAAAAGGGTTTTGGAGATATACTTTTTATAAAGTTTACAAATTTTAACTTAAACTATTAAACATATTTCATTATATGTGACTATAAAGGGAGAGAGATTTAGGTGGAAAAATGGATAAAAATAATTTACTATTTTTAATTTTTATGGTGCGTTGCCTTTTATCACCGATGTAAACTTTTTAAGATCTGTTGTCAACAAGACTCAAACTCTCGACCTACCTTTAACCTCCATATTAATAAAAATGAGTTATACCAATGAACTAAGTAGTTATCGATGTACATCAGTTATGGCATGAGATCCTCTCTTTCTCTGTGTCGAGACTTATGATAACGATTTTTAGGGTCTATGGCTACTGTCGTTGTAGCCTTACAAAAAAATAGGGCTATGGTAACGGTACATACCATCGCCATAGATCCTAAAAACCGTCACAATAAACCTCGTCACAAATAAACAGATGATTTGATTACAGATGATATCACCCCTTTAGTTATTTCTTAATTTGAATAGAACCATTTACTGTTTCAGTAATATTTTGATATATTATCTCTAATTTTCAATAAAGTCACTTTAGAAAATTGCATATGGAATATAAAGAGAAACTGATGAATCATGTTTTTTTTTTTTAAAAAAATTTAACGATAACCACTTAAAAATAAAATGCTACATACTAATCGATTCTACAAAATTTTTTTCTTGAATGACAAAAAATTATAAATGTTATTTATATTGGTCTCACTAAAAAGTAGACTCTTTTGTGCATTAAAAAAACAAGCTTGATAGCATGTACAAGGCACAGGCTAGTTTACGAGAAGTTTTAAATGTGTTTTTAGCGGATCAAATTAGTTAAAGATGGGAGCTTAAAGTTTTATTAGTACGATGACGTTATTTGTACGTTAGTTATCTATTTGTTTATTTTTACTAATCACGCAAAAGATGTATAGGCTAAAAAACTTTAAAATAGTTACTTAAATGATGCATGCATACACATAAACAATTGAGATGAACAGTACTAACACAATTCTATAGTTCTATGCATTATATTGAAGTAATCCCAAGCAAAAAAAAAATTAAATCAAATAATGAGAAGTAAATTATGAATAAGGTAATGCATGTATTAGTATGATTCAACATCATAGAAAATCTCAACTGAGCATCACTATGGAAAGGAAAAAGGGCAACAATTTAATTGAGCCAATACAATTACTATACTATATGAATATAAGATGGAAGAAAAAGACATAGTTTAAGTAATTAATATATATACAAATGACAATGAGCACAAAAGCTAGCTGATGGAGTCTAGAAAATAGAAATAAGGAAACTGAAATCATACGGTATAGACTGGTGTCCAACGCTCACTCGCAAGCTCGTAACCATTTGGGTCCTCACCAGGAGGATGTAGAATTGAGATACAAACCTTTCCATTAGCAAAAATTGCATGTAAGCAATAACAAATTAATTCTCTCCAACACAAAGAGTTAAAAAGTTGTCTAGATTAATTACATAAATAACTAACCATTGGGATGCCACATCTCAGATGTAAAGCTCACTGATGGAGGATTGTTTGGGTAGTTAGATGGAAAACTCATAATTCCATTAAAATAGCCCCCATCACTGCAATCAAATGATTATGATTATAAAAAGTGTTCAGATCTACCAAAGCATACATATTGCATCCTAATGAAATTTAGTATGAATTATGGAAACCAAATATTCTGAAGGTAATAGGCAACCAACTCTTCATCAATTGGTACAAACCTGTACCCAGGCGAAAAATTGGCATCAACCAGTTCTTCAATTTGCGGGCGATGGTTGGGGTGTAAACCGCATTGTTTATATTTATTCCTAATATCTTCCTCCATCTACGGAGTTAGGGTTTTTAGGGAGAAAAGTTGATAGAGAAAATTAAGGGGAAAACAAAACTTAATTATTTATATACACCTTATTAGAGGGAATAGGGAATAGTGTTCCGTATTTTATTTGATTTTAGTTTTTTTTATTATACCTATATAAATTATATTTTACTATATACTATACTAAAATTACTTAATGGAGTATTGGAGTATTTAATGGAGTACGTAAAAGAGAGAAAAAGTTCAACCTGCGTATGAATAGGAGAGCAAGAGTAAGATAATGCGAAAAATTAGGATAAGCACATGCGTGTAGGCATGTATGGTATAAGACATAGTTTAAGTCATTAATATATATACAAAAGTTAAGCCCCTAACTTAGAAAAATTATTCTATGGTTATAAAACATGGTCACGTGATGCCCGATGATCATTCATATGCTGTCATTTCAGCATATACAGTGAAAAGGTCCATTGCACATGTTGAAAATTGAAATGACAGTATGCTAGTGACCTGAGACACTACGTGACGGTGTTCCAGGATCACTGAATAACTTTTCCCTAACTTAAAAACTTACACTATAACAAAAACCACAAGATACATACAAATATTATTATTGTTAGCATATTAAACATCGTCCATTACATAAATATCGTAACAAACAATTGAGGACTCACATGTGTCCTTTCTAATTAATTGTCTTAATTGTTGCCTTTATTTAATCTTACAAAGAGAGAGGTTTTCCCCTCTGTCTCCAATTTGTTCGGGTAGAGCAGTCAGGTGAGGTGCGATTTCTCCTTGTCGTCCTATTTTTTCATGGACGACGAGTGAAAATACATTTCTATCATAAACTTATTCAAAATCTTATTAACAAATTTATGTTTTCATAATACCATCGCAATATTTTTTCCAAACATGCCGATATTAAGACCATTTCAACTATTGGAAATAAACATCATATCCGCCCAAGATTTGGAGCCAGTGTCAAAGAAAATGAAAACCTACGCCACTGCATGGGTGCACCCTACCCGCAAACTATCTACATGTGTCGATGAAGAAGGGAACAACAATCCTACGTGGAATGACAAATTTGTGTTTCGGGTAGATGAGGAATTCCTCCGACAGGATTCGTCGGCCGTTATGATTGAGATCCACTCCGCTGGCCGTTGGTTTGGAAACGCTCTTGCAGGGACGGTCCGTGTGCTTGTGGGTAACCTAATTCCACCTATGGTTCGACACCATCACCACCACCACCTTGGCATGAGATTTGTCGCACTTCAGGTACAATACAATTTAATTTAATATTTTTGTGTTTTTCTGGGATGTTTTGTAGCACATGCATGCATGCACGTACCGTATAACCGTATTAGATCACCAGGCAACCTTTGACTTTTAGAATAGAATTCAAAGAACTACTATATTGTCCCACATAAAGTGTCTCAATTGAAAATTTTATAACACTTTTAATTATATATTTTTGTTATATACGTTTACCCTTATGTTTATTGAATGTCTATTATAATATTGATAAAATGATAATAAAATTGTGATAAAAAATTTGAGAATATTATATCATTTTCCATTTACAATTAAAAGAATGATATTATTTTTTCAAAAAAAAAATAACAAATAAGGCTTTATTTGTGAAATAAATGGGATATTGAATTTAAATTTAGTTTAGATATTGGGTCATATATATGAAACTTTGTGCATTTCAACTTGAGACAAAACCTTCTGCAAAGTTACAATCTGGATTCTCCTGATTTCACACTCTTATAATTCAGCTTTCTTTTTCTTTTTATTTATTTTAACACCATCAAAAAATTAATATTTATCTCAATTCATAAAATTTCTGATTTCGTCCTTGATCACTTTATAATTATATGGTTAAATATTAGGTACGTCGTCCATCAGGTCGTCCTCAAGGGATCTTGAACATTGGTGTGGCACTTCTTGATAGCTCGATGCGAAGCACGCCATTGTACACCCACCTCAACACATCAGCCGTCGGATATCGCGATTTGATGGAAGAAGATGAAGCTCACCATCATCATAAACATCAACAACAAAATTCAAACCAAAATCAGCCACCAATTGTGAAACCTATTTTGCGTCGCTCACGAAGCGAACGTAGTTGTGAACGTGTAACATTTGATAATATTTCAATGGCCACTAGTTCAATGGTTGCAGCACCACAAAAGAAGGGGGCTAAAGAAAATGACAGTTTGATACTCAGTTCTGGATATGGTGATCAACCTTTACCATTAAAAATAAAGGGTAAAAAAGGAAAGGCAAGTTCGGTAATTAGTGGGGCTGAATTGAAACAAAAGCAAAAGCCTAAGGGCAAAAAGGGTAAATCAGGTTCAATACTTAGAGATTCTGTTGTTAGTAAAGATTCGCTAAAAGGTGATATCAAATTTGACGAGCCCATACCAATTGTCATTGAGCCTGGGAACAAAATTAAGTTCCTCGATGACAATCTTGGATTCAAGCTTAGCGACAAACCGACAGCTAAGGTGGTTGAAGAAAAGCCCATTAAGAAAACTAACACAGTTGGTAATGGAAAGCCCATTTCAAAATTTAATGGAAATGGATATGAATTTGGAGGCCCACGACAGTTGGTCGAGAGCAGGAAATTTTTATTTGGGGCCCCACCAAAAGCTAGTTCTATTTTGTCAGGCTCAGAGGTGGGCCCATCGCCGTCTGAGGTGGCGACTGCAATAGCGAAAAGAAGGTACCCTTTAAATGAGGAGAAGAGTTCGGTACTGGACGGATGGAGCGTAGATGAGAGCGTCGAAGGACTACGTTCAAAGCTCGAGAGGTGGCGAACAGAGTTGCCACCGCTATATGACAATGGGTTATCTTTGAGTAGCTTTCGATCGAGTAGTCAACATGTACGTAGGCACACCGATGACGGAAATGGACTGTCATGTTTTGGCAATATATTTGGATATGAATGCGAATGTGTTTGTGGTAGGCCTCCATCAAGGGAAAGGCAAACACCTCGATTTCAAAGCCCATAAATTTGTAGTTTTGGGTCGGTCTTTTATCTAAATGATAGGAGTGCAACAATGGAATGGGCTCAAGTATTGTAACCTAATTGGACGGACATGTGAGACTTCAAAGGTGGTGAAAGAAACCTCTACTTTATAATATAGATATGGTCAATTTTATATTACACATGTAATTTTTATTTTTCCTCAAAGAAATCAAGAAAAATAAGAAAATAAAAAACAATCTTCATATTGTAATTGTATTACAATATTTTATCTTTCGCGGAAAAAAGGATTTTGACCACAAAACATTATAACTTATAAGTAAAGAGAATATTTTACATTCCTCCCCCCCCCCCCCCCCCCCCCCCCCCCCCACCCCTCCTTTTTTCTTTTGTTGATGAATGATTTTCTATATTAATTTAGAAAATTGATATTTTTACAAACTAATTTAATATTTTCATAAGTGAATCCTATTTAATCTTATGAAAATATCAAATTAATTTATAAAAATATCAATTCCCTTAAATTTTACTAGTTATCCACTAATCAATGTATATAACTGACACACTTATTATCTCCATTACATCCTTCATCTTAGCAATTAATAAAACTGTTTTTTTAGATGATATGTAGTATCATAAGTTTAAAACTCTTTATGATTTACCCTCTAAATTTATCAATTTTATCCTCTAAATTATATATTTAATTCTTAAAATTAAATAAACACGAATTATGAATTATACACTCAACACATTTGCATCATTCTCCTATCCTATGTATAATATATATTGAGTAATTATTCAACGGTCCTGAGGTACTGTTACATGGTACTTCAGACCAATCACACATCTCTATTTCAGTAGATTCAGAGCTGCAAACAGTGGAATATCACTGAAATGGAGAGATGCGATTGATCTAAGACAATAAGTGACAATGTTCCAAGACCACTGAATAATTTTTCATATATACGTGTGGAAGTTGCCTACCTCACCAAGCATGTAGCTTCCACAATTTTTACAAACTTTAGCATCCAAGTTTGTAAATTTCTAGCTTTAGCCCCCTAAGTATGAAGGTTGTCATACTTTACCTTCTAAATTTTATAATATCTCTATTTTACCCTTAACAATTAAAATTCATTTCTAAATTCACCGTGTGTGCCTCAACTCCCTAACAACAATAAAAGCATAACAAAGGAAGCTCTGTTAAAATGATAGAAAATTGATATTTTCACAAGAGAAATTGATATTTTTAAAAAAATTTATTCATATAAATAATAAGTGAGGTCCACCTTCATATGAATAGAATTTTTTAAAAATATTAATTTTTTTTGTAAAAATATCAATTTTCAGATGATATACTACAAATTTAAGTTGAGGAGTCGGAGACACAATGATAGATATCCAAAAAAAATCTGCTTCAAAATTATGAGGAATATCTCAGTACCATTATGGTTGTTCCCTAATCCCTATCCTCGTATCTTTGTATATGATAACAATCAACATGTCACTTAATTGACAATATATTAATTCATAAACTTTTCTAGAATTATATCAATTTGATTTTGTTGACCTTTTCACTTAAAATCTTATGTTTTAAAATGGTGTATTATAGTTCTGATTTCTCACTATTTTTTTCACAAATTTGTAGATAAATTATTCTTCAAATATAATTATATTATGCCACTGAATTTACAATATAATTTTACAAGCTTATAGCAATTAGCAGTTATTTCTATAAAAACAAATTTTTATTGATGTGGTCCAACATTTAATAGCCATAAGTGTATACCAATTGGAAAAGTATAAGTTTATAATATTCAGTGATAAAATCGGTGATAAAATATATTTTAATTATTAAAAAATAAAATTTAATATAAAAATTTATGTCAAATTTTATTTTTTAATGATTAAAATAAATATAATATATAATTTTATTACCGAATATATGTACTATTGTCCGTACCAATTATATAAGACCGTCACCTTTTCCCTTATACTACTTCATTAAATTGTGCAAAAAAAAAAAGAGCTCTTTTTTTGTGCCCACCAGCCATAGGGGTGAGGCAGCTGCTTAGGTCCCTACTTTTCAAAGCAAGGTTTTGTTCTCATTATTGTCTTCTAAATAGTAGACAACACAATGAGAAAGGAACATAGAATGATAAGAGGTGAGTGATTTTTTAAATTATTTAATATTTTTTTAAATTATTATTTATTTTTATTTATATTTAATAATTATTCAGATGTTTAAATACGTTGTTTTAAAATTTAAAAGAGTACTATTTTCACATATATTTTTTATATATTTACATGATTTTTTTTTACATGAAGACGGAACTCATTTTATATTTCTATAAAAAAAAATATGTAAAAATATACAAAAAACATATAAAAATATCAATTTTCAAAATTTATTATACTTTATTCAAGGCATCTATTTTAGTAAAATGTTACTCTTGTATTTTTAATTTACTATAGCCGTTCTATATAGAAGGGTGTCACCTTTAAATTTTATTTTAAGAAAAATGTGAGCCTAACATTGATATGAAAAAATCATTAGCTGACTTGTACTTTATGTATATATAATTATACATAATTAAACACGTACAATGTATAATACATAAATTATGATTATTGACCACTATTTGATCTTAAATAAATTTATATTAAAATTAAATTTAAAAAAATATTTCGAATTGATGTTATAAAACAAAAATTAATCTTATATTTTATAATAAAAAGTAATATTAACTTCAATTTAAAACTTTGTAAAAATAGTCATGTTGGTTTTATGCCACAATAACTATAGGTATATTAAATTCTTGATTTATGACTTTTGATCAGAGGAAAAAGTATATATTTGGAAATGTTTTCTTTCAATATGAATTTCTATATTTTATTCTATTTTAATATAATTTTATTATAATCGAATTTCAATTTTAATTTTAATTATATTTTATTATAATTTTAATTATTATAATTCTATTTCGTTCTAAAATAATTTCGTTCATTCATCCGGCTTAAAAGCTTGATACTTTAGAGGAAGCGGTAGGCTAGGCGCACTACTAGCAGACATATGGGTCCCATTCACCATTGTCATACCCTCCGGCCGGCCCCGGCCACCGTCCTCTTTTAGTTTTTACTACTCTTTTTCATTTCCTAATTGTCTACAAGTCCCTCCATTTTTAGTTTCCCAAATCATTTACATTTACATTGTTTCCTAAATTCCCATCAATTAATTTTTCTTGATATGTACTATATTTCATACAAATGGAAGCAACCCTTGGCTTACTTGGTGGCCCTGATGATGGTGGCTCCGTGAAAGAAGCAGAAAAAATGTATTATTCTTACCAAAATGAGGCTGAACTTGAACTGGGTCTTGGCCTGAGCCTCAATAGTGGCGGCGGCGGCGGCGGGGTGGTGTTGAAGGCTAAAGAGTGTCCGCCGTGGGGTGAGCATGAGTATGTGAAGATAATGACTGCAAAAGACTTTCCTTCTGCTGCTGCTGGGATCAAGAGAGGAGCTGATTGTGTTGGACCTCATGAGGTTGGATACTCTGCTTCCCCTGTTATCAGGTACTCCATTTGTCCCAAAACCAAAAATAGTTCGGAAAGAGTCCCAGTCCTTTTTTTTTTCCGGTGGTAAAGTGGCAAACTAAGCATGAGTATACTGTCACAATTACATGAACATCAATGTAAACTGAATATTTAACTAATTTTGGGTTAGACACGTCTCTGGAACCATTAGGTTTCACGTTTGATTCTCACCATTTGTGTGAGTTTGTATTTTTCCTTGTGGACTTTATTTTCGTCTACTTCTAGGCTTGTATTATTTCCTTACATTGGGCTTTACTAATATTTTAATCCCTAATTTATTTGTTTTTTTAGTTCTTTTTGTTAACAACATGTAGCATTATATTTCAATTTATCAATCCTAAGGGCTCAAGAGTAACATAGGGGAGGGGCTAGGGAAACTTACAGTTTTGCTATCACCCATAGACTCAAACACGTGACAATGCACATTAAAGAGGGATCTTTTTGGTTTGTGACCAAGTGATTCTTGATGTTAATTATAAAATCCATTTTCTACTTTTAGGATAATCCCTTCAAAGTGGGGGCAATTATATATACTTATGAGGGAGGGATCGGGGCAATTATCAATTTTTATTCTTTTTCCTCAAGGTTGCATGGCTAATATAAATGGATACACCCAAGAGCTAGTTATTAAACGTTTGGTTTAACATTGAGTTCCAAGCATGTGTATTATGGTGTTTGGCTTTTCTTCCTGGACCTACTCTTAACTCTTATTGTCTCATAGTTTAGATTTATTAATTTACAGTATATGTTTTGCTTTTCGAAAATAGTCAGATTGTGGGGTGGCCACCTATAAGGACTCACAGGATGAACAGCTTGATTAACCAAACAAAATCTGCAAATGGTGATCAAGAAGACACGGGAGTGAGCGAAAACAATACAAGTAAAGACATTTTGAAGAAGAAAATCAGCCATGGAAGAAACAACAATGATAGTAAAGAAAGAGGACGTCCTGGGTTTGTGAAGGTGAATACGGATGGATTACCAATAGGAAGAAAAGTGGATTTGAGTGCTCATGCTTGTTATGAGACTTTAGCCCAAACAATTGAGGAAATGTTCCTTGAACCCTCCACAACCATCAATTCTATCCGTAAGTCCTCTCGCTTTTGTGCGTGTATATTCTTGGTTTGAAAAGCCAAACTTCTGTGCTATATTTTGTTCACTGATTTGTTGAGGGAAATGAATTTAAAAGATAAAAAGGAAATTTATTTGTCGCTTTCTGTTTCCCGTCCATAGTAAAATTGTGCTTTGTGTAATTAGGACAAGCCTCAAAGTTTTTGGATGGATCCTCTGAGTTTGTGCTCACTTACGAAGATAAAGAAGGAGATTGGATGCTCGTTGGAGATTTTCCATGGGGGTATGCAACTATAACCGATTACTTCATAGTTATGCTAATCAACAGATCATGTATAGTTAATTCATAAAAGTCCTTGAGAAGCTGTTGATTTGGTAGCCTCAATGTATCTTGGATTCTTGATAATACAAGGGTGTTCACATGTATAAGATTATTTCGACCTTAAAACAAACGAGAACACCAAACAAGCAAAGAAATGTGAAAGCATTAAGTAGGAAAAGATCATTGTGATCTATATATTGCTGATGATTTATTCAGTTTGCCATTTTGTTCTTATATTTGTCCCCTTTTTTTTTCTTTTTTTTGGTGCTTAGGATGTTTCTCAGCACTGTGAAAAGGCTTAGAATCATGAAGACCTCTGAAGCTAATGGACTACAAGCTAATGGACTAGGTATGTACATAAATATTATCACATTATGGTGCTTTCTATTGCAACTGTTCTTTGCTTCCTTACCCTTCTAATTCAGGTCATATAATCATTTCAGCGCCAAGGTTCCAAGAAAGGCATGATAAACAAAAAAGCTAAGCCCATTTAGCATCACTGATGCCACTGCTAGTGATCTCTGATAAAAGAAAGAAAAAACAAAGGAAAATATAGCTTTTAAAGAGTTGGAGCGTTATGCTCCAACTAATCTTTCTTCTTTCTTTTTTTTTCTTTTTCTATATTTGACATGCCTGCATTTTGTTATTCCCCCACAAATTGGCTGGTTTTTCGGTACCACCTTTGTTTCTTCGTTCTTCTGATTTTACTTTCTTGTAAGCCAATATATTATAGCTTTAGCTTTCCTACAGTCCATACACGACTGAGTAGTTTGCTAATTTCCAGTATATAAGAATGACCTTTTATCTTTTGTATTGAGCTTGTGTGTGTAAATTTTTCTTTTCCCTTAATGTTGAGAAGAAGCTTATGATGCTAAGTAACTGATCCCTTTTATTCTCTTGTGCTAATTAATTGCTTCAGCATTTTATATTTTAGAAACTTCTGAATTTGTTCATTTGTTTGTGGATTTGCATATATTGACTGGGAAAAATTAACAGGAAGCCCTAGAGGAACCGACTACATTACATATTAAAGTCTATTCTAAGGGCAAGAACTTTAGCAGTTGGCATTTAATTTGTTGCCCTTTATTAAGTTTTTCCGGTGGCACCTACTACAGCGTGAGTACCTGGGGGTGCACGCAATCAGGCCAATAATTTTTCTGCAGAATGTCTGCATGCTCTTAGTTAACTTATTGTTTTTCTGAAGGCTGAATGGTCCCCTATCAGCCTAATTATTGGCACAAAGCTCATCTAAATTCCTGTGACATGATTACTCTCTCCGTCCCAAAATTAGAGACATTTGTAAAACAAATACTTTTAAATTTTAATTTTTCAAACTTATTTTCTAGAATAGGCTAAAAATATAACAGGCTGACAGTGGTGGCATGATTGTATTCAGGCATATTAAGAATTTCGCGGCATTTTAATCTGAATATATAAATGAATATATTATATTGCACCAGATTAAAAATATGTATCACTAATTTTGGGACATGTGAAATATTTAATACCCCTTGGATCATTACCCTTGTGCTTTAGCACATACAAACAACTATTTACCGCTACTCGTGCTCCTGAAATGGCTAGTTAATGTGGGGGAAGGAGGGGCTAGATGGCTAGTGCCTTTCAGCAGTGACAAAACACTCGAGACCAGAAATTTGGTACTGATAATGAGCAAACCATACGCTATAAGCGCTTTCTCCTGTGTCTAACATCCATCACTCGTTCGTTTTATAGATGTTCCAGAATTTTATCACCTTATTTTCCAACATACAAAAATATAATTATTTTCTTGTCCTTTTGAAAAAAGAGAATTTTCAAGGGTGAAGGGGGCAGGGGTGGATGCACCCACAATTCCACACACAAATATCTCATTCAACATTCTCTCCTTGCGCAATATATTTAACCAATCTTGGATATAAAGTTGTTGCCAGACCATTTGCTTATTCTTGTTTCGGTATCTACATTTTTCCCGGGTGCAGTCCTGCTCAATCTGTACTTATAAAGGAATGCAAGTTCAGTCTGATCCTCCGAATTATTCATAATGATGGATAATCCAACTCATCCTCGTGTAGACATACATATATAAGCCTCAAAGCACAAAACTAATATACTACTATCTTAACTGTCACAACATAATACAAAGCTTTTGTTTCTGATACAGAACCTGATGCCGAGATGCTCCAGCTCCACAAATCAAGCTAAAGCAATACAATATTCAGAGGAATCATGACATGAGATGATCAGCTGCCTACTGCAAGAACTCTCTTGGATCCAGCTCCACAAATCAAGCTAAAGCAATACAATATTCAGAGGAATCATGACATGAGATGATCAGCTGCCTACTGCAAGAACTCTCTTGGATCGGTTACAAAGCCAGTCAAAGCTGATGCTGCAGCTGTATAAGGAGAAGCTAAATAAATCTGGCCTTCTTTGTGCCCCATGCGGCCAGGAAAGTTCCTATTTGTAGTGGAGACACAGACCTGCAACGATCAGCCATCTACGAAAGTCAAGCTACTGTACAAGCAATTGCCTTGCATGCTAATATCAAGTACAAGAGATATCTCTTATACAAACAATCATGAATTATAATGGGACAGCCAAGTTAGTCACCTAATGTTGTACTGAAAGCTAATATCAAAACCCCGTAAAGGTAACAAAAACAAAAGTAATAATAAATTGTATCAGTGAAAAAAATGCTCAAGATAGGATGTTTCAAACTTGCAAGGCGGAACGCAAGCCTGGTGTGTTGCAAACAAATAACACCCTTCTTGTCGGTACAATGAAGTAGTATTAACACCTTAAGAATGAAAACATGTTATGAACCCATGTACAGAGAAGGCAGTGATCTTTAAAGCTACTAACACCCTTTTTGTTGGTACAAGTAGTTAATAACATCTTAAGAATGAAAACATGTCAAGGACTCATATAAAGAGCTTAAACATAAGATATCATCTTACAATATTAGCTCAGTCACAGATATGGAGTCCAATGACCTTTAGCATATTTCTACAGGCTCATCAAACGAGCACATATACCTTCATGTTCAGTACATGTGTATAAAACTGAGAAATGGTGCAACTTGCCTGAGCTTCATTCATGCGTGCATAAGTGTCTTTAGGACCACCCAAACAAGCACCACAACCAGGACTTGCAGGTGTATCACAGCCTGCTTCTTCAAATATCTGAGAACAAGTCTTTCCACCAGATCCTGGCACAGGGAGGCCATATACATCCATCCAGACCTAAAATTAGTCAGCAGGGATATTTAAACTCTCAGTCCTTTTATGATCATAATTTGCACAAAATATAAAATAAAAGAAGCAAAAAACCGAACATTAACAAACCTTTTGGGTAGCAGGGACCAGGAAGGTGGGAACTTTCACCTTCTTCCCCTGCACATGATGTGATTAATTTTTTGAAGTTCAACAAAAATAAGAACATTACATGCATGCCATCATATAATATATTCAGCCTAAGCAATATATTTAGAAGAAATACACATCAGAGATATCACTCTATCCTTAGTCAAGTTAGGATCATTAGGTGTGAAGATGAACTACACACTAAAGTTCCCTTCCCTTTTCAAAAATGCCTCATTGGTCTGCTCAGCAAACGTACAAAGTGGACCGCAGTTTGGCCGGCCCTCTTTGCCCCCAGAACCACGTTGTCTGTGTGAACAAACAAACAAACTTTGCAAACCAGTTAACACAATCTAACAGATCAATTCCCAAAGGTTTCAGAGAAGAATATTGGAAAGGGGCAAAAGTGAACCACTACAAGGTCGGGGGGGGGGGGGGGGGGGGGGGGGGTTGATAAGCATGATGCAGTATCACACAGAATATTCCCATTCATATACTCGAAGATGGGAAATTGAATACAGTCCAGAAAAAAATAGGTATCCAAATTATAATTTCTATCCTGCTGATATCATAGATTATCTGCAGCAAGATGGATTACTCGTCTTCTGAGAACTGCTAATTTTTATCAATCACAAAAGAAACTTCTATTCATCCCCACTCAAAGGACATCAGACCAAAAAGTTGTAGTGATATTTTTGTCAAGGCAATCAAAAGCACACAAAAAAATTAGATAAAATAAGCATTAAAGATATTTCACGTCTTACTGAAGCTAGGAAAACTTTGGCTGCAGCTAGAAAATCCTCAGTTTTTCCACCAGTACAAGATCCAATATACACTCTGTCAATTTTCACATCTTTGCATTCTCTTGCTAATGCACGATTATCAGGAGAATAAGGCTGAAAAACATATCCAAAATATCTATCAACCATTCTTTTAAACATCTGAATGTAGAGCAAAACACTCATGACCCAAAAATTAATGGTATAGAATTCTCTTTTGAAAAAATCAGGGAAAGAAAAACAGATAATATAATACAGAAGCTACTTGGTTCTCGTATAATTAGAAGAGAAATGCTTATCCCAAAGGCTCACCTTTTGAATTTCTTACTCTTAATGAGGAAAAAGGGACATCTAGGCTAACAATCGTAACTCACCTTTGCCACCAATGGCTCCAGCTTTGAGATATCAAATCTGTACTCAGAAAGAAATCTAAAAGACACGTAATTTTGTAAGTAACGACAACATCATGAAGCAACACAATAAAAATAGTAAATATAGAGGATGATGATATTGAAAAAAGCAGAAAACAATAATAATGAGTGTCTTCCAAATACAATCACACATTCAGAAGAAAACTCATTGGTCTTATAAGCAAACTCACTTCAAGTCTTTCTATAAAAAAAATAGCAATAAAAAAAAGGTAGTCTATTTCATTAAACTGGTCTTTTTCAACCTTATTAGTACATGTGGAACAGATATTAGGCTAAGAGTAATACACTCAAAAATATATTTAATCTGAGACACACACACGCAAAGTACATCCTATAAAAAATCAAAGTACATATACAAATATCTATATATTGTAAATAACTCAACATCAAGAATACCCTTTTCAGCATCACTCATTTAAGATTCAAAATCCATCATAGAACATGTAAACAAAATATACTACCTAATCATCGACCTAATATGAATTAGGGGACAATAACAACAACATATGTGAAGAAACTGGTTGAACAAATAAAAGCCATTGATGCAATAGTAGGACATAAAGAACATATGAGAAAACGCTTAACGTGTTACTATAACAACTACAGAGCTGATACATTACCACGTTTAACTCCAAGAATGCAATCAATTTTCATTTACTTATGTTGACATATATGAGGCCAACCTATTAGCATATGACACCCAATAATTCTGCTTCATGTACAAATTCACGTATAAAACTTCATCTAATAGGCTAAATTAAGCTTCTTAATCCCTGTTAATGTCAATTATAATGCGAGTCCAGTTTAAGTGTTTTTGTAATCATACGGGAGAGAGAAAAGAAAAGGTATTTTTAAAGGAATTCCCTAGACATTATATTATAATATGATTAGGATACTTGTAGAAAGCAAGAGAAGCAAACTCTAGAACCAAAAACAAGGATCTTGACTTGAAAAAAGAATTCAACCCATACCTTGCTTGCTCATCACTATGAACTGGTTCATAGGGCAGAGATGTTTTGTCCTGTACAAATTTTAATTGCAAAATTAACCATTAGGTGGGCAAAGTAGTTGAAAAATGAACTTGTAAACATTAAATAATATACGCTTCACCAAAACCACTGAAGCAAATTTCATAGGCAAATAGTATACTTCTTTCATAATAATGGAGTGAGGTCATTCAAACATATACATCTATTTGTCACACTAACCTCAAGGTACTTATAGGTTGTAGCATCAGCTGGGACGACACCATTTTTTCCACCAGCTTCAACAACCATGCTACATAACGTCATTCTCTCTTCCATCTATTAAAAGCAGAAAGTTTTTGAATCACGAGTCAATAAGATTAAAACTTCTTCAGACGTACATGCTGTTCACAAACTTACAGTCAAACTTTCCACAGTAGAGCCAACAAACTCCATTGACTTGTATGTTGCTCCAGAGATAGATATTTCACCGATAATCTAGAACAGGGGAACCATAGAATGCTTTAGCCATCAATACACTACAAAGTATAACATATAACAACTACTGGAGGAATATTATGAAATATTGAAAGCTTCACCAGTCCATCAAAGCAAGACTACACCATGCGATATATTTAAGTGCATCATGTTTTACAAATAAGGAAGCATTTCAATGCAACAAAAATATAAGCCGAAGGAACTAGCTAAACATACTTGCAAGATCAAATCCTTTGCAAGCAAATAGTCTGGCATTTCACCATCCATTACAAATCTCAAAGTTGGAGGCACCTGAAATTTTTGAGATGCAAGAACATCAGAAGGAACTGATGCAAAGAAGAAAAGAAATGCATAATTAAGTAATGTCACTGCTATGAGAGATATGTAGAGAATAGAAAATTGTAAGCAGAAGAGCTATACTCATGAAGAAACTTAGCAAACACAGTATAACTCACTGAAACATTTAGAAATGGTAAGGGATAAAATTTACCCATAAATATGTATCTAGCTTTCGCATGTTTATGGTATAGACTCGAAACTCGCTAATTGTTAGACCTGTAACCTATTTTTGTTTACTAAAAAACTGTTTTTTAGATATAAGAAGACTGTATAAAAACGCAGAGCTACAAAGAAAAAGAGGACAACAGGTCCTACAGTAGGAAGGAAAAATTACTGAAAACTAGACTACTTTCAACAGAGAATATCCCCTCAGTATCTTGGTATACCAAAGCAAGCGAAAACTCAGCAGTTGATCTTGGAAGACCCTTATATTCCTTTCCATCCAAAAAGTCCATTAGTTGCCACAAATTGTTTTTCAGAAACATATCTTGATAAGTAAATAATCCATCCATCCCAATAACACATTCAACCTTTTAAAATATTGAAAGTTGAATAAGTAAGATAACAAACATGGATTCCTCGAACAACGTGGATGTTCAAAATACCAAATTTTTGTAAGGCAGAATACTCGAGGTTAATTTACAGATACCAATGGTAAGAAGAGAGTAGAATCACAATAAAAAGGGAGATTATGTACACCAGAAAAAGGAGTAAAAGAAACTAGAAAAGAGCAATGAAGCTTTTCAATTCAATAAGCATGCCTTCTCAGAAACCTTAACCATGTTTCAACAAGAAACATTCCATTTAGTTTCCAGGTAATTTTTTTGCATTTATAAAGTGTTTTTTTTTCTTTCTTTTTTTTTTTTTTTTTGAGAAGGTAAAAGATGCATCAGACCAAACATGTATCCACGTGAAGCATGAACGAACACAATAATTCAGCTCAAAAACATCTTATTTACAACTAGTTCGCTGGGCACACACTCATGTGCGTACTTTTTTTTAAATATTAATAATTAAAAGAAACTAATAAGATAAATTTGCAATAATGGAAAGATATAAGTGGGTAAGTGAGAGTAGAATATGAGGGTAGTGGAGAGATAAGTGGGACTGTGGGAGTAGAATGTAAGTGTAGTGGAGAGAAAAATGTATAGATGGAAATTACTCCTTCCGTCCCCAAAAAAGATGACTAAAGTGATAAAGAATTTTGTCCTCAAAAGCATGGCGAAAGTAAACAAGTCAACTACATAAATTTGTACATGGACTAATTACCCATAAATAAGTGGTTCACATTAATTCTCTCTCCAAACCCAAAACCTAATGATAGATTGAGAAGAAAATTTATACTCTCTCCTCAACTACATAAATTTGTACATGGACTAATTACCCATAAATAAGTGGTTCACATTAATTCTCTCTCCAAACCCAAAACCTAATGATAGATTGAGAAGAAAATTTATACTCTCTCCTACTTTTTTGACTACCTTAATTTGTGTGAAAAATGTCCCTTTGTGATCCTTTTGGGAACGGAGGTGACGCAGAACAAAAGAAGACGATTAAGCAATTAATTGCTTATAATTTTATATTATTATTTAGAGATAAAATATATTGTAATTAGTAATTATATTTTTATTATATTAGGTAGATTATTCTAGAAGTTTAATTAAGTAGTAGATTTAATTAGGAGTGTTTTATTATAATAGTAGATTTTAGTTAAGAAATTGCCTCATTTTTAAATTAGGGTTTTTACTTAATCCTCAAGTACTGGGTTATCTATTTAAGCATTGTAATATTTTATTATTTGACAGATTATTGAATATGTTGAATATGCCGACTTGAGATTAAAGTTGTGCGCTTTTGTGTGTGTTTCTCTACCGAGTCTTTACGAGGATAAGTACTCTTATTCCTTCTTGTTCTACATCATGAGGGATTTTTATTATTAGTTTTGTATGTTAGTTTGTAACCCAAAATCACCAAAGACGGTTATCAAACGCTGGAGGCTTTATTAATAGAGATAAATAGCAATCATGAAGTACTGGAGGACATTTTAAGTCAAGGTTTAAGCAGAGAACCATCAAATTTGTAAGCATATTCATCTTCAAATGCAATTGCCAAAATACAAATTCGAGTGTTCTAGATTAAAGAATACAACTAGAGAAAGAATTGTGCAAAAAATAATAGTCACATACTAACATTATTCACACCAAAACTCATAGGAAGATGGAAAGGAATACCCAATGAGTTACAATCCGCATAAATTCACTGAGGATTTAGTGAGAAAAATCAAGAATTAAATGATACAAATTAGAAAAGAGCATTTACAGACCTTGAGCAAAAGCTTTCCTGTGCCCAGCACAAAACCAGCATCAGTATTGCCAATACCTGTCGCAAACTGGCCAAATGCTCCAGCAGTACATGTGTGTGAATCTGTGCCTAGCAGGACCTGAATGCACATAACAAGATTAAAGCAATTATCTCCATATAAAAACATCTGATGCCTTTTAATAAAAATGAATGTCAATATAAATGACCGAAGAACACACCTCCCCAGGTCTGCAATGACCTTCTTGAGCAAGAGCAACATGGCATACACCTTTATAATCTGGGTTAGCCTGTAAAAACAATAAGTCAACTTTACTATCCAATGTCCAGGTTATGGAAACTTGGAAACTATGGGAGAGATTTAGCAAAATAACTAAAGAGTTGGCATCTCAAAAAAAATGTAGAGTACCTTGAAATTCCCAAGATCTTTAATATCATAGAAATACTTAATATTTTGCTCAGTGCAAAAATCCCTCAAAATATCAACATTACGATTTGCTCGCTCATCAGTTGTGAATATGTAGTGATCAGGTATAATAACAACCTTTTCACGGTCCCAAACCTGCAATGTTGAAAGATAGGAGCATCCACATATATAGTAGAAGTGAGATAGAATTTTACATCAAAGCTTTAAGACAAAGATTTGATCTTGATCACTAAATTAGTGAAGTATGCACGCTATAACTCAGCGAAAGGAAAATCAGTTGCTTGACAAAATTGAAGCAGAAGCACTGAATTTTATTGTACAGTACAGTGTAGTAATATTTAAACAAAGTTATAATTCAAATCAAAGACAAGCTTCCTGAGAACTTGTAAAGTGATGAGTTATGGATCTCTGTTCTCGACTTAAATCTGAGTATTACTTAACATTTCAGTCCGAACAAGTGAATGAATTTATGTGATGAGGACCATCCAGTTATGTACAAGTTTCAGAAACATCAAATATAAGATAAAATTTTCATCCAAAACTGCATGGCAGAGCCATTTCCAGATACACTTAATTCGGCATGTTGCTGAATTATACTTGTATAACATTAGTTAATTATTGATTTGTTGATTGAAATTTCACAACACCTGAGTAAAAAATGAATTGGCAATTTGCAGAATAACAGTAACTTAATGCAATTATGCAAAAGTGACTGTGACTCTTAATTGTTCCCCCAACATATGCCATAACAGTCTTTGGCCTCGTTTGCATGAATGGTCTAGAAATACAAGACTTAGTTACAATATGGACTAACCGTCTATTAGTTGATTCGATAATGATTGAATAATATTTATGAAGAGTATATTTATCCAGAAGCTACTTGGAGAAATATCATTGAAAAATCTTTTACTAATTGAATACCAAATCCACCTCACCTACCAAAATATGCAAGAAGATTATCTCGGCAAAAAGTTTTTTACAAATGCATATTTTGGTGATATTACAAGCAGACCTCACAAGATCACCTAACCACTAGACACCGAGTAATAAATTAATCAAGCTCCAAGAGGCAATGGCCAATGAGAGAGCATATCTTTAAAACAGACAAATCCTGCTAGAATCAAACCTCTAAAGTCAAGTTACCAGCCCTTTAACCCCCAAAATTAGTAGCCCTTAGACCGCATGGTACAAGCATTCAACCCCCCCCCCCCCCCCCCCCCCCCCCCAAAAAAAAATAAAAAATGACTCTGTGCTTGTCAACCTTTACATTAACCCAACCCTTACCAGTCAGACAACATTAGTAAAATTAAAGTTGGGGAAAATGTTACCATGCTATAATTCACAAATTTGAAAGATGTTGCACCAGTTTATTGTGTTTTAGAAACTGAACCAATCCACTAGCCTTTTTCTAGTGTTTTGAAGTTGTAATACTTTTAAAAAACAACAGCTTAGGAGACATGACAGTCTTATTCAATGAATATATATACTACATGATGAATCAGATCAGAACATAGATGTCCGTAGATAAAACAAGCTTATTTTATGTGATAGCAAATTAAAAACCATCAAGTGCATAGGTTGAGTTTTTTAACATTTAAAAAACAGGAAATTAAAAAAAAAAGATTAAATGCCTGCTTCCAATTATTGAGCAACAGAAGTCCCTATACCTTGGCATTCTGGCCAAACTCTCTCTTGAAAATTCCAAAAGAACCAGGCCCGCAAACGTCATGAGTCATCAAGATATCAACATTAACCCAAACATTTTCACCCGGGCTCAACTGGGGTTTCTCAGAAGCCCTGGCCAATATCTTTTCAGTCATTGTCATCCCAGTCTTGACCTAAACAAAATAAATCAAAAACCCCACAAATAAATTACCCCAAATCCACATCACAAAATCATCAATTTAATAGCAAAACAACAAAAACCCAACTGATCCAGTGGTGGATGGCTTGCGTTCGGATTGCTGAGGTGCCATAACCGAAACAATTTTCCGGGAAACATTTTTCTTCCATTTCGGAATGTAAAATGAGGATTTGCCCGAGAAAGCAGAAAGACCCGCATCTTTCTGGTATACAATAGAAAATTCAGAGAATCGCTAGCGAGATTTTTCTGAGAAAATAAAATATAAATAGGGAGACTGATGTGATGGAGAAAGGAATGGAAATTGATACCTGATTGATGAATGGCGTGGTGCTTGAAGCAATAGCAGAGGAAGCCATTGATGAATTCTATATAGGATGTGGTCCAGTTTGCGAAGTGGAGAGGGGAATAGATCATTTAATGGCGGCTGCTGTAGACTTCAGCTCCGAATACCAAATTTTACAAAATTACTACATATATCAATTAATATTATTACACTAATTAGTTAATTAATTAGAATTACTTAAGTTAATACTACAATTTAAATTGAATAAAATTCATAAAAAAGAAAAAGAGTATAATTTTCAAATTAATATACTATTAATCTCTCTATTCTATATTATTTTCTCTTAGGCCTGTTTTATAAGTCTTTTTCAAGTTAGGATTATCACTTTTATTATGCTTTATATATATATATATATATATATATATATATATATATATATATATATATATATATATATTGCTCTTGTATTCATTTTTCTATAAGATTGTTATGTTATTATTTCTCATAAACATATTTTTATAAGATTTTTTTTTGCTAAATATATTTTTATAAGACTGTTATATTATTGTCATCTTTAGCCAATTATAAAATCTAATAAGTGTTATGTTATTATCACTTATATTTAGCACAACCTCGTATTTATATGTCATGTGTTTTTTTATTAAATTATACAAATGTGCATTGATTAAATATTATTATTCCTATGGCAAGTTAATATTATGTTGTTTCAATAATTTAAATTATAATATAAATAATTTATTTTTTTTTAAATATAGGTTTATGAGCCTCTTATACTTTTAAGACGTTTGCTTATAACGAAAGCAAAAATCATGGTATAAGACGAAGGCCACAAAATAAATTTGATTAGTTCAAGAATTGTTGTTTGATAAATTAAAATGAAGGTCACAAAATAAATTTGATTAGTTCGAGAAATTATTAAAGAACCCAAATAATAAAATAAATAAACCTTCAGCCTTAAGACCTATTTATACTAATACATAAAAATATCTAAAAACCTAATTTATAATAAATTCTAATTAAAACTCTTAAATCTAATTAGAAAATTAATTATATAAATAATAGAATTCTAATTATGTTAGAAAAGCTGCTCCTTGCTGCCTTATTTCTTTGTCGTGTTTTCTCTTCTTCTAGACGGTCCCTCTCGCTGCAAATTGGAGTACAAGGAGGGTGCCGAGGTTTGTTTGTATTCGGCTGCAATTGGGTCTTCTAGAAACTTGAAATTATTCTTCGTTTTTAGCCTTGTTCCTCCTTTATCTTGGACCTAAGTGCTGAAGTGCCCTCGTCTCTGGCCTAAATTGGAATCCATATAGCTGCCACCCCCCGCGCTCCATATTGCCAAGATCCTAGGCCTTCTTGGACCGCCCCTTTTAGCTCTCCATGCTCTCCTATGCTTGGCCCAATAGATTGGATCATACTCGTTAGTTTTGGATCAGTTTCTTTCTTGAGTTTTTTTGAAGTATTTTTAGCCCAAATTTGTTGGATTAGTCCATTAAAACCCTCCTTGAATCTCTTAGTTCGTAACTGGATCAAAATACAGTTTTGGAATAAATTTGGTTTTGAGGGGACTCATGTCTGTGCGTTACATAAGAATTATGGCAAATTATCAAATTATATGACATATTTTCAACGGTTATTTTTTTGACTGTTTTATTTTACTATTTAAGTCATTAAACTTTAAAGTCTTAATTTAATTAATGGATTTATCCGGTTAGGTAAATATCTTTTAACTCTATCTATCGGACTATCATACATATACTTTTTGTATGTTTTTAATTTAATAAATTAATTGTCATTTGTATTATTTATAGGATTTACCAAAATAAAATAAAAATAAAATATCGTGTAAGCCTTGAGACTAGGAATGGCAATGGATGGAGTGAGATTGGGTGTGACGGGACAAGAATACATATCGACTCCCGTCTACCATCTCATAAATATTACTCATGCATGCTTTATTTTTCACGAAATTAAAATTTAGTAACCATTGTTATCCTCATGAAAAATTTAAATCATCACAAAAATTAACATTTTATAAATTTATTCTTATTTAAAAAATATTCATTTTAATAATATTTACAACAATATATATATAAAATAAAAGTCTATAAATTTGAATCCAAGTATCACAACCAATCAATTAATGAAACGTACGTGATAAAAAAATTAAAAATTAGTGAACTATTTTATAAATTTAAAGACCAATCAAATAATCTTGAGGAAATTACATATTAATTTATATTTTTTTTAGTATATGAACTCGTACCTTTCTAATTTCTCGAATTTTTCTATTAATATTTGCGCAATAAAATTAAGAAAATTAATAATTAATATTTTCGTAATCGAATAATAATTGGCTCTACGTTCATAAACAATTTCATTGCCTCAAAAATACTCGTGAAGTGGTATCTTAAGACAAAGTGAGGAGGATACTGGATTATATAAAGGCAGTGATGCCCAGTGTATCCAAAAAATTCCCTTTTCTGCTTTCCTTTCTGGCGGGAAGGAAGAACCATTACTGACACTCTGTAGCTTCCCCAAAAGCCCTAACTATTCAACTCAACCTCCATTCTTCCATTCCATTCACAATACCATAACATGTACCGGGTTATGGCTAAATCCGTCGTCGTTTCGGTCCCTCGATGGCGCACTGTAGCTCTTATGCTTCGTCCCCCTCTTCACAATCGTTCATTCACCTCCTCTCCACCCTTACTGTAAACTCTCTCTCTAAATATATAGATATAAATACGTGTCTCTCTCTGTGTGTGTCTGTGTGTGTGTATATATATATATATATGTATGTATATATATATATGTATGTATTGATGTATTTGGCAAATTGTGCATGTTTTTCTTTATTGTTCAGTTTTTCACCCAATATTTTTAAATACTTAGTATTATAGTTTAAGAATTTAGCCAATAGTGTGCATGAGAATGTATAAAGTTAATGGTTCACCATAAACGTTCTATAAAGGTTTGTTTGGAAAGTTGGGTGTTTATATTTAAAGAAAATAATTTAGTTTATTAAGGCTTGAGAGTCTTTGGTAAATTGTATTTTATGACTGTATATGACTTTTTCATGCAGTTGAATTGCTTTCGCATTACCATTAGGTGTAAGGGTGATTTGTCTTTACATTTATTCTTACTCCTGTTATTTGGAAACAAGAAAATGAATCAAAGCAGTTGAGCCAACAAAACCCGTGTTTAATTTGTTGCATGATTTATCTTTCTTTTATAGGTTTATACCAGCTATTTCTTACAAGTATTATAGCTTAAGTATTTATCCCATAGTGTGTGAGAGAATGAATAGCGTATAGTAATATGGATCACCATAGACATTCTATATGGGTTGTTTGGAAGGTTGGGTGTTTATATTCAGAACAAAGAATCGAGGATCTACTATTCTATTCATCCTTCTTATATTCTCTCATGAACAGACAGATGGTTCACTTTTGATGGCAAAGTTTGTTGAGTTTTATTGTGATAAACTTACTTCTATTTTTAATCACTTGTATTGTATTAGTACACTTAACAGCCAATGTTCAATATTCATTTTTTCTTTTAAATATTCTAACAGTATTGAGCAGTGCAATTGGATTCGTTCCATCAAAGAACGGAAGCTTTTGAAGGGCACCACAAAAGCGACAAAAAAACTCAATGTAGGAAGTTCCCTAGAGGTCAAAGATTATTCTAACATTATGTGGTGGAAGGAGGTGTGTTATATCACTGGATTTGTTGCCTTTGCTGTATAACCTGCATTATGACCTGCTTCTTCCACTGCACAATACAATTTGATGTGATTTGTTTGTAAATATTACTAATGTCATTTTTCCATTTTCAGAGAATGCAGATGTGTAGGAAGCCATCTTCTATCCAGCTGATTATGAGACTTGCATATTCTAATTTACTGGGTGTGGATTTCAACTTGAAAAATGGAAGGTGATTTTTATATTCTTATTTTTTAATTTTGCAGAGGAGGTTAAAGAAAATATTTTGGTGATGGTTTACCTTTCATATTTTATATTTAATTATAATTATTATTTTTTATGTAGTCTTAAAGAGGGAACACTTAACTGGGAGATGTTACAATTCAAGTCAAGATTTCCACGTGAAATTATGCTTTGCAGGGTATGTTAGGGTAGCTACTGTGCATCTCATCTTTTCCCTCTTATATTTGGGGCATCTTTTAATTTCATTATATTCTTTTTCATGGTTGATCAAGCATAGGTGCATTTTCATTTATCTAGGTGGGGGAATTTTATGAAGCTATTGGCATTGATGCTTGTATTCTTGTGGAATACGCTGGTTTGA
Source organism: Hedera helix (assembly GCA_947179155.2). Taxonomy (NCBI): domain Eukaryota; kingdom Viridiplantae; phylum Streptophyta; class Magnoliopsida; order Apiales; family Araliaceae; genus Hedera; species Hedera helix. The sequence continues at coordinate 31,682,809 of OX359279.1, forward strand.
ATCCTTTTGGCGGTTTACGGTCAGACAGTATTCCAAGAGCTGGATGTCCTGCCATGGTACTGGATTGTTTTGCAATATCTTTGAGTTGGCTTCTTTGTGTTGCAGATGTTATGATTTAAGATGTATTATGCGAAAAATCTGAGATAAGTCACTTGAATTGGTTTGTTTTTTGTTTTCAAGAATCTGTCTGAAATTATCGGAAATAATTGCTTTGTTCCAGGTTTAGTCCTCTGATGGTGCATAATGTACACTGTTGACCCATTCTTTAACAATTTAAGCTTACATGAGATTCTTGTAAGTTGTAAAATATGATGACATAGTTGGCCTTTTGCTAAGAGTTTAAAACTTTAAGATTAATTGATACCTTGACAAAGGTATCAGAGCTTTGTTCACTCCAGTTCTTGGTTCAACTCTTATTACTTGCATTTATGTCTCCTATAATGTTAGTACACTTGCATATCGATTGTGTAATTTGATGTACCTTTGTTTGGTTTCAACTGGGGTTAGCACGGACTGCTATAGAATTATATATTCTGTTAGGCCAAGTCTTTAATTTCATAAGCTTTAGAGATTGTCGCTTACAAGCGTTACTACATTTTCGCTCTTTGCTATTGTAAATTCATGCTCTTGTTTATAATTATAAAGATTGGTTCTTGAAGTTTCTCCTTGACTGCTGATGTTTTACTATGTTTTTTTGCTTCAATACTCTTCTCGCAGAATTTACGTCAGACTTTGGATGACTTGACACAAAACGGATATTCTGTTGTAAGTACCATATCTTATTGTACTGGTAGTATAATCTGTCACTATTGTATTACACGTGGATGAATGCTTGTTTTTTCTTCTGACTCATGCATGCTTGGTGTTATCTGTGTAAAAATATTAAGCTCGAACAAAGATGCTGTGCTCCAGGGAATTCTCAAATCACCTTATGTCCTATTATTGGTTTATTGACTTCTGAAAGGTCTATGAAATTCCTACTCCAGTACTCATGCAACAATCTACAAGAATCAGAAAGAACCTCAATCTGGGAAGGAGACCTATGTATTTCTCCTGACTCACTGTATACCTCCTTAACAAATTCTTATGTCTTCTAACACTTTCCACCTTAAAACATCTTTAAATTACAATCCCTATTTCCCTTCCTTGCTTCACTTACACCTAGCCTTTCATCTCTGGCTAGTATCTGTCTTGAAGCAACCTCCTCTAAAGTCTAAACCTTCTTACGTTCTGCCCTCACTGCTTTAAGATCATTAATAGCTCCTCAAGACTAAATCAGGCGTAATAGCTATTGCAAGTAATTCAGGAAGGAAATGCATGGTGTTCTTTACATATTTCAAAATGATATTTTTCTTCGTTTGAACAACAGATATATAAATATGGTTTGGCCTTGGCTAAGTAGGGTGCTTAGTGATGCTGTCGCTAGATTTATTATGTGTTCTTATATTATATGTAATAAATGATTTATTTTATAGTGCATAGTGGAGGAAGTGCCGGGCCCAACTCAAGCTCGTACTCGGAAAAGGCGTTTTATATCTGGGTAATCACTTGCTAATTACTTGATTGTTATGCTTTGCTCAACTTTTTTGAATGACTTTCTTTCCGGTTTTCTAGTAGGTTGCTATCACGCTCTGTTCTATTGTGGACCTCCTGCTAAAGAATATTAGCTATAAAAGCTAGTTCTCCGGTTCTAAAGAAAGGAAACATACATAACTCTTGAATTGCTAGGTTACCTTTTGTACATATTTTGTAGTGTAGTTAGCTTTAATTAATTGTTGGGCTAGACATAAATTTTGGTGCATGTCACAGTGTGTATATATAATTAGTCTTATATGTGGATATCTTTATCTTCATATTTTTGAGAAAATCTTAGGCTACTGATATGAAGGTGTGTGTCTTTCTCTATAGACTCTATTCATGGTAATAAGAGATTGTAGGTGTATCTCTTTATTTGTAGTTATTTCTCTTTTGAATTGCACAACATAATTCAAGCTAGGAATTATTTGGACTTGGTCATTATGTATTTTGAAGGTGCTGCTTCTTCTTTGTAAATGCCATCTAACAAATCTATTGGGATTTTCTATTTTAAATTCTACCCTTCCTCTTGTTAAGTGTCCCAAACTGCAGTGTCATAGACTTGGCACCTGAACTATTGAAGGGAGGCAGCGCTGTAATGTAGTCGAAATTTTGAAATGGTAGGTTTTAGCATGTAGTTAAGTTACGTAGAAAATGTAAAATTTTGTGCCACCAAATTGTTCAATCAAATTTCCGCAACCCTACCAAGTGATAATCGAGCTCAGTAGCACAGTTCTGTCGACCTTCAACGTATTGACTGTAACTTTTCCTAGTATACTTAATGATAATTAAGTTGTTGACACTACAATGGGGTATTGTGTTGAATTTGTGTAAATCTAAAGTTCTGTCTTAATAATAATGTTGGGGGATGTGGGTAGGGGTGGTCAACCGGACCGGTACCGAATACGCCCAAAACTCGGTTGAACCAGTTTGGTACCAGTTAATACCGAAAATAATAATAATATTTAAAAAAAAAGAAAAGAAAAACCGGTATGGTTCGGTAAATACCGAACAAAAAAACTGTGTATCGGAACCGGTTATCTATGTATCGAACCGGCCGGTTCAGTATACCCAAAAAACCTAAAAAAGGAATGAACACCCCTAGATGTGGGTCTGGGTAGGTGTGTTTAATTCAAATGTGTTATAATTTTATTTTATTTTACTGATGACGAAGGCCTTCTTTTTAATTGTTTATGCATATCTTTCTCTAACTTGTTTTAAGTATTTAGGCATGCACATCCAGGCAATCCTTATGTCTTTGGACTTGTTGAAGATGATCATGACCTTGATTTCCCAGAGCCAATGCCAGTAGTTGGTATGATAAAAATACATCTGTCTGTTAAATTGTTCTGTTTGAGGTTGAGCTATTCAAAATTATGTTTGTCAACAAAGTTCATCGATCTATACTTTTTTTTTGGAACAAAAAATTATTTTTTTAGTTGTGCTGTTTTGTATACGTAGGTGTGTCTCGCTCTGCAAAGGGATATTGCTTAATTTCAGTACTGGAGACTATGAAAACGTATTCTGCAGAGGATGGCCTTACTGAAGAAGCTTTAGTTACCAAACTTCGTACTTGTCGGTACCATTATTTGTTTCTGCATAGCTCGTTGAAACACAATTCCTCAGGTTTCAAGATTTTGTATTCTTGTATTTTGAGGGTTCATAAATTGTTTTGTGACTTGAGGCTCATGCTATCATTTGAGGACAATGTTAGACGACGAAGTAGTTTCATTAAGCGTTATAGTTTTTGTTCTTGTCATTTTGATGCATCCTTCTACATCCTACCTACTTGTATATTGTTAAAACTCTGTCTTGTCAATTTTACACATTCAAATCCCTTCTGCCTTAATGTTACTACCTCTTTCAGTCTCATTACTGGGTGGAGCTAAAAATGGATAGGAAACTAGATATCAAAAGATGTTATCTTTTATTTGCTGTTTTTTTTCCAAAGAGATTGTATAAAAAATTTAACCCCCTTTCTCCTTTTTTTTTCCAAAGAGATTTGTATAAAAAATTTAACCTCCTTTCTCCTTACTTTGTTAGTTAATGTTAAACTACCACCTGTTTAGCGTCATCATAAGTTATAGAAATAAAAATGTAGTAAGAAAGTTATGGCTAGGCACTACAATTTTCTTTAGTCAAATAGTTTTCCATATTAATCTGTAAATTTCCACTATTTCTCCTACGAAATGTTTCAAGTGCATGGAGATAATGTTTCATTTTGTAGTTAGATGCCTAGATGATTCGGCCTATATAATTCCCTTTTATTGATTTTTAGACTTTTAGTATTATTGATGACATGCAATTTGATATTTTAACTTTTATTTAAAAAAAAATTAATTTGGTCTTTTTCTTATTTGGTACCTTGTATATCTGAATCAATCTCTTCCGATAATTCCTGCTAGACAAATAAAAAGGACAATATTCTCGTAAGCTCTAGAAGGTTTGATGAGAGTCTGAATTATATGTTTGAGTCTAACTAAGCATTCAATAGTTATTTAAACACTATCTTGAAGTTGTAATAGCATTAGTAAAAGAGAACGAAAGTTGTCTGACAAAGAATTAATAGTTTCGTCTTCTTCAGAGAGATCAAAAGTTTTATTTTTGCACACCTAACTTCTTTTATAAGTTCAGACTTTACAAAAGCTTCTTTCTTACAAGTAATGGTAACATCACTATTTTTTCAAATTCTTTGAGTTATGAATGACTTAACGGCTAGAACAAAATCGATAGTTCCCTACCCCTCCCCCTCCCCCCCGTAGATTTTTTTTTATATGCATTCAACTTTATTAGCCTTGTTGCTTTCCGTTATGTTCAACAATATTTTTTTAAAGAAGGAAAATCACTTCTAACATATTTTGTGCTTCTCAAAGACTTCCCATAAGATGAAAGCATGTACTTGATCCTTCATTTGATTAGAGCCTTCCTTTGCAGGGACTAGTCGTTGGGGAGAGTTTGGTGAAGGTGGGCTATTGTGGGGAGAATGTAATGCCAGAAATTTTGAATGGTTTGAAGGCAGCCCGGTTACTGAGCTCTTGTTTAAGGTTCACCTTTGATTTAATCCTTTTTTTTTTGTGCTTTTCCTACTGTCGAAACTTTTCAACTTTTACATTTTTAGTCGGTTGTGAAAATTTAGGTAAAAGAGCTTTATGGTCTTGACAATGAAGTCACATTTAGAAACGTCACTGTTGCTTTGGAGAACAGGCCCCGTCCTTTACACCTAGGAACAGCAACACAAATTGGTTAGAGTACAAAATCTTTGGATTTCAGATATTTTACACTTTAGTACTACCGCTTCATTATGAGCAGCATTTTTTGTTTCTTGCGTTGCATGCTTCCAGGCGCTATATCAACTGAAGGGATACCATGTTTGTTAAAGGTTCTACTCCCGTCAAATTGCACTGGTCCACCTATTTTGTAAGTGGGAAGTTTCTTAAGGCTATTTAACCATTCTGATTAGGACTGTTATTGCTGTTTGATGAATTGCTTCTGGTTTCCCTTTTTGTTGTGTGTCCACTGTCAATCGGTCGGGATCCTATAGAAGGTCAGCCAACCAGCTCTATAATGGCTTTCAGCAAACTCCCCTATTCGACAGTTCAGTCACCCATGGAACTTGGAACTGCCAGCCTTCACGTACTTGTTAATAAGTTTCTAAACGCTTCCCCTCAAGCTGGAGCATAGATATTAAATTTGATTGGTTTGTCAAAAAAAACCCAATTCAGTTTCCCCCCCAAGTCCCTACGATGAATAAATTAGGAAGTTGAAATTGTCACATTGCTTGTTGATATAATGTTCTGTTGAAGTTTCTCGTAAATGAAGTTACAATCTACCTCAATGTTCTTGGTATGTTCATGGAAATTGGACATGCAACGTGTATGAAGTTAATAAATATAAGTTTTTCCCCCCTTGCATATAATTCTGCCATTTAAAGTCTATAAACGTAATGGTTTTTGTAACATTTTAAAGAAAAATTGAGTTCAGTTTGTGGATTGGTAACACATTTAATTTAGTGGTTCAATTGTAAGTTGGACCCTAGTTAGTCATGAAAATGCATTTAACTTTACAATTGACTGCTTGAATAATTATGTTGACAGATCATAAATTAAATACAAAGTTGGAATGTAGAATAATGGACAAAAGAAGAGATGAGATGAGAGTAACACTACCAGTTTCAGTAACAGTGGCAATGAATTCCATCTCTCTCTCCTTCCCTCCTTTGCTTGTGGACCTGTGGTTAAGGAAACCATATTGCAAATGTTTGCTTCCTCAAATTTTATTGAAATTTCATTCATGTAACTGCATCTTTTTTTAAGGTTAATATCCAAATGAACACCTGGGTTTTGCCAAAATCCCATATGACTACTTTTCGTTTTAAAAATAGACACATAAACCTTGTAGTCTTTAGGCTAAGTGAAGCAGTTAACTTTTCCATTCAAGTTGACCCCTTCCCTTTGTGTACTGTTTGAAACATGCAGACAATAATTTCAAAGTAAAACACAAAGGGAATGTGTCATCTTGGATGAAAAAGTAAAAAGTTTCTCTTAGTCTCACAACTACAGGGATTTATGCGTCTATTTTTGAGCCATAAGTGCTTATGTGGGATTTTGTCAAAACTCTAAATGGTCATCTGAATTTTACCTTTTTTATTTGACATGTTGGAATGATCTTTGGCTCCTTAGTATGTCAAATTGTCCTCTGTCAGGTATGTTAAAGATCTTCTTTTGAATCCTCCTGCTTATGCAATTGCATCAACAATTCAAGGTGAGTTGTTGAGTGGTGTTATAATTTATACGCCTTGGATTCATCAAACTGGTTGTAGGATCCTATTATTTTGATAATACATGCTGTTTCTTGATCACTCTGTTGCTATTAGGCAGTTCTTACTTTAAGAATGCTTTGCAACAGAGTGGTTTTCTATGCTGCATCTCTGTGGTCTTCAGCAGGGGGTAATTTTAGAGGAAGAACCATATTAAATATTTGATTGAGTTATTAACTTTCATTAGTTTGCTTTTCAATTATTTCCTTTTTTTTCCTGTTTCTTTCTTCAGTAGCTTCCAGTCCTCCATACTTTAAATATCTTCCTCATCTATTAATCTTCTCTTCTTCTAATAAATATTTATACTTAAAAGAGATTTGAATTAAGTCAGCTCCCTTGGTAGTTGAAGCTTAGTGGCATTAATTTATAACTGTTGTAGCATTGAGTAGATTTTTCTGGGCTGGCTTTGGTTTTAAACAGTATATTTTTCTTTCCATAGTGGTTTTCCTTTCTGAATGAATAACAAGATAACATATTTGGTCCAATAAAGTGAGTCCTATAGTCTATTCTTGTCAGTGAAATTGCTATATCATTTCAATAAGTAGAAACATGGATTCTAGTGTCGTGATGGATGTTTCTGAATAGAAAAGAATAACAAACCAAACTTTGTGGCAATTAGTTGGAGTTATGAGATACCAAAAATTGCAGATGGTTGATTGATCCGCAATTGGATTTACTTCAATTGGATTCTTAATGCTTCTTTGGATTTTATTGATGGGGTTAATACTTACACCTACAGCCTATAGCTATAATTTTCATGACTTCTTCAGTTAGCATATCATCTGCTTCTAGATTTTTATTGATAGGATTGGGTGAATTTTTGTTTCATCAACTGACTGACTTTGTATTTAAAAAGTCTGTTGAGATTAATTAAATAAAAAAGAATTCTAGCCTTTGTCTGCATTGAGATCATATATGTCTGAGATTATGTAGCTGTGTATAGGAGTGTTGATCTTTCTGCAACAAGATTGTGGTTGTCTTCCCTTTTGCAAGAGTTAACTAGTGTCTGAATATATATGATGTACATTTCCTCATCACTAATGTGATATTATCATGTTTAATTGCATATTCATCTGATTTTTTTTCCTCATTCTGAATCTTTATTATTATGTGATACTGTCATATAAGCTCCAACTTCCTGTGTTGAAAGATCTAAACTTTGTATCTGATGTTGCAGAAATATGCAAACGTATGAGCAGTGTAACATGCTCAATTCCCGAGTTTACTTGCGTTTCATCTGCGAAGGTTATATTCCATTTACCTTGTTAGTATTAACAAAACATCTGTATTTTGACTTGTAAAGAAAAAAAAAGATATCTGCATTTGGTATCAAAGTATTGCTAGCTTTGGTAATTGTGAATGTAATCTAAAAATGTAGTCATTTGGTCATTTCAAGTCTGATTTATGACAACTTCGGGAATGCTCGTCTTTTTTACAAGGATTTTGGCCTTGATTCTCTTTCTATACTCTATAAATAAAACTATGGACTATGGAGTAGTTGTTGCTGATGGCATTTGACAAGTTTTGTTTGCGTTGTCATCTGTGCCCTGTACTTGTGTAAATCATATATTTATTCTTCACCTCAAATGAAACAAGCCAATTTCTCAAGTGTCAGGCATACTATTCATTAGAATCTTATGTTTCTAAAATTAGATTAAGGACGTATTACGGACATGTTGATCTCAAAACTATATCAAGAAATGCAAGTTTCACTTGTGTGATTTGTCTATCCACTTAATTAGACGATTAGTTCTAGTTCTGCATGAAAAAAAAATTCTTCTTGATATTCAGAGATGTGATGGTTGATGTGTCCTCATGTGAACTGTAGTCAAATCTGTGAATCCTGCTAGTTTAATTGGAATTTGATGTATTATGTGCCCCATTATTTATCCAGCTAAGTATTGTTCCTGCACACTTGATCATTCTGATTTCTGGATATATTATTCCATGCTTGTTCTTGGTATCTAGCCCCGCCAACAAGATAGACCTGCCAAAGACCAAATATATTATTTTAGGACTTGCGTAAGATCCGTTTATTGTTATTTATTTTTTCCTGTTTTTTTAATGCCATTGATAGTTAGAAACAACTCCTTTGAATTTTCCTAAATGAGGAACATTGGGGGTTACACCATTAGGTGATCTAGCTCTTGGAGTTTCAGGGTAATTCACTCCATTAAATTGTAGGAAGTTGATTAAGTGCTTGTTAGTTGCTTGGTTAGTAACTTAGTACTCTAATTCCTAACTTGAAAATTGGTATTTCATCAGATCGAAGTATCAGTCACCAGTGTTATGGTTCAGAAAGCTGATATAGAATTTGACAAAGAAAAACAAAACTGATGTAAACGTCTTTCTGAATGTTATCTGCATCTGTTAATGTTATGGATATCCTTCATTTCTGTTCATATTTCAAGTATCTTAATAATTTTCCTCTTGAATTGTTTTATACAGGTGATCTCCTAATATCTTGTCTATTTTGCAGGTTGTAAAGCTACTTGAATTGAGGGAGGCTAATCATATTGAATTTTGCAAGATAAAAAATGTGGTTGATGAAGTCTTGCAGATGTACGGAAACTCTGAGCTCAATGAAATCCTGAAATTAGTAATTGATCCTACATGGGTGGCAACAGGATTAAAAATTGACATTGACAAATTAGTAAGTGATAATCTAGGTGTGTGTACTGCTTTTCATTGGGTATCAAAAATTTTCCACCATATTTGAATTAAGTAGTAATATTTAAAGAAAAAATGCAATATGAAAGCAGCAACATCTTATAATTAAGACACTGCCCACTATCTTTTTCTAAACAAGTATATGCAGAGCCTTCTTGAGTTCTGATAGCTTACATAATGAAATATTGCAAAACTTTGACAATCTAATCGAATACCTTTTTACTTTGTTATTATTTGACTCGAATGATTGGTTAGTGTTATTTAATGTATCTGTTATCTGAGACGGGAAGATCTTAATATACTATTTATATATGAAGTGATGCAATAGTCGTATGATACTGAGTTTGGAGGCACTACTTTTTTTTTAGTTAAATTGAATTCATGATACCTCATGTGGTTAGTAAATTGAATTCATGATACCTCATGCTACCATTAACTCAATTATCAAATGATATTTTAGGTTTTTGGTTTACACTTTTGCTGTGTTTCACAACTCATCTACAAGCTTTGGAATTAGAATTCAAAGAACATTTCCATTCCATATAATTGAAATTTAGTTAAAATTTGACACTGGATTCCAATTCCAATGTTTGGAGTTCAGTTGCCAAAAATAGCTTTAAGGTTTTTTGGATCGTCCTTTTGGGACATTTATTAAAATTTGAAATTTGAAATCTTATTTGTTGTGTATAGATTTGGTACTCCAGACTACTAGAGGGTGGAGATGCTGTGTAGGGCAAGGCCCAAAATTTTAAGACAACCAGATATTTTGTTGTTGTGCTCCAGTGGTGATTGTCTTCAAAATTTTAAAATATATGTTTGGACACCGTAGAGGACTTAAGGTCTTAGTTTACCTTGTTATGGTTTTTTGTGGTAATCATCTAATTCACAGATATTTCAACTTTTTTTGAGGAAGTCCCATACATGCAACATTGATACTTTGTGCTTTTCTAGTGTGAGAGCACTAATATGACTGCATGTCTGTTGCTCCTACATGGCTTTTGCCCTAATCCATTTGATAGCTGTTTCTTTTCTCGGTAGCTTCTGTTCCCACTCACGCTCTTGTCACAGTTTCTTAATTTGATTTATTCTAGATGCATTCTGAATTTTCTCTATGTACCTATATATATACATATGCAGAACTTTCAAGTTTGCTATACAAAGAACTTTTTTTCTCCTTTCTCTTTTGCCATTTCTTGCCTTATCATTTATATCTGTCATCAGAAAGTTTGGAATTTATCTTCGTTTGAAAATGTCTCTTCCTACACTTGATGTCTCTAAACTTTCTTATCCTTTATTTTTTAGGTAAATGAATGTGAGTGGGTGTCCCATAGAATTGGTGAACTCATCTCCTTCGATAATGATGGAGATCAAAAGGTACGTTCCTACCCGGCCATCCCAGGTGACTTTTTCGAGGAGATGGAGTCTTCGTGGAAAGGTCGTGTAAAAAGGATCCATTTAGAGGAAGCATTTACACAAGTGGAAAAGGCAGCTGAGGCCTTATCTTTAGCTGTAAGCCTTTTGCTTTGCCTGTTATAATAGGTAGTATGGTACTTTACAGATTATCTTCCTAAGAAAGTTACCCTGATTTTGATGTATATGATAATCATGTATCTCCTTGGATGTTTATTGAGTTTTATTCTTATATGTAATTATGATTAAGAGTTCGCCTCTTTGGAGTAGGGTTATATATGGGAATTCAGGAGTACTGGATGGTTGTGAGTTGTGATGAACTGAATCAGTAGTTATTCTTCTTTCATATTTTGTTGTTTCTTTTTGTTGCATAGTACTAGGCGTGCGGTCAAGATTGTGAGTGCTTTTCTCACATTCATAAAGTCAAAAGTGAAGCTTCCCAAGCTACATACATAGGTTATGGGTCTCCCTCCTATTGACATAGTGTACTTGGTGGCAAACTCTACTGGTTTTATGGTTGGATCCTGGGAGGGTTGGTGGTTCAGTCTTTTGAGTCTTTGATTTGACCTTTGTTAAATCCTGATTATTTAGTCTGCCACTTTGGAGCAGATAACGAAACCAACCAGCAAAAAGCAGTCGTTTTTCTGCTTGCCGTTGAATTATAGTCTTCAAGATATGGGACTTAGGCGGGGAACCTTAGTGTAGAGAAAGACCCAGCAACAGAGGCCTTGTGCCTTTCACAAGGCTCTCAATGTCAGAGCGTAAGCTAGTGATGTTTTTGGCTATTGGGCTACCAAAAGCTTGTTATTGTTGGCAAGGCAAGGTTCGGAGCGAGGTTTTAGAAAGATAGGAGAGAACCCCTTCTCCCGAAGTTGCGGGGTCATTTTGCCGAGTTCCTTCGACATGGTTCTCTCAAACGCCCTAGTATACTCTGCTTTTTCACCTGTGGCGGTTTGTTAAGACTTGATCTGAATCATAGTTCAGATTGTATCTGTTTAGTATGTTTGTTGCAAATGTAATGTTTATTGAAGTTTGTCTCCTACAGTTTAGTGAAGCCTTCACAACTAGTATATGCTCCATCTATTGCCACAGTGTTTTTATGTTGGACGCTCTCAGACTCAGACAGAAGCAACCTACCGAACTCATTGGAAGCATTAATATAAAAATAAAACATTAGAATTCTGGGCATTACTAATTGGTTTATGAATTCGTACTTTACAACCTTACTTTGTTGAAGGTTTGAGTGCATGAGCCTGATGCACAATGTCGCAGGACTAGTGGTAAGAACAAAAATCAGGGGAAGTGTTTTCCAAACAACATTAAGGATGTTAGAGATGAAGGTCATAATTGTATAACACTGTTTCAAGGAAAATCTAACTTGTCTTATGTAAATAACTTTGTCACTCTAAAGGTTATTAGTAACTAATGCCAACAGTTAGGAATCCTAACGTGTTATAGATCACAATACCCATCTTGGTTGGGAAGTAGATGAACTAACAAATTGGTGATTATCCATATTAAGGTAAGCACATTTTAGATGAGTGAAAAATCGATTATTGAAGGAAAAAAGAGTCTTCTTGGTCATTTCCATCTGTTTTCCTCAGCATTCTTTTTTTTTGGCTTCATTAGGTGTTCCCAGGCTCTATTATGATCATTGTGGATAGTTGGAATAGTGTAAGTAGTATGTCGGAGACTCTTTGTATAGGGTGTAGGATTATTATTTTTATGAGGCATAGGTTTGCCTTTTATATCCCTCTATGCTTTTGGATGCTGCACTGGGTAGTTGGGTTCGCCTTCTTTTGGCACTTCTAGTGGATTTAGTTGCTGGTAGGATGAAAATTAAGGGTAAGCACATTTTCCGGTGCTTTTGATGTGCCTAAACGTAAAGTACGCTTGTATGCTAATACTAATAATTATCTTCAGTAATTTTCACTTTTTGTAATGCAAGTTTATATAAACTCTCGACTTCTGGATTCAGAAAATCATTTTGTAATGGACAAACTTTCAACAATTTTTCAGGTCACAGAAGATTTCGTACCTATCAGATCAAGGATAAAAGCTTCGATAGCACCACTTGGAGGACCAAAAGGGGAAATATTATATGCTCGGGAGCATGGAGCTGTCTGGTTCAAAGGCAAACGATTTGCACCAGCTGTTTGGGCTGGTACCCCTGGAGAAGAACAAATAAAGCAGCTCAAACCAGCTGTAGATTCAAAAGGCAGAAAGGTTGGTGAGGAATGGTTTACAACAATGAAGGTGGAGGTTGCACTAACAAGGTGGAAAATTTTGGAATTTGTTACTCATAATCCATCCTATATGAGTAATTGCCTTTTGTGGAAGAGAGAGTGAATGCTCTTGTTTCTGTTCCAGGTATCACGATGCAGGTGCTCAGGCAAAAGCAAAGGTCTTGGAATTGTTGAGGGGACTTTCTGCCGAGTTACAAGCTAAAATTAATGTCCTTGTCTTTGCCTCCATGTTGCTAGTCGTTGCAAAGGCATTATTTGCTCATGTGAGGTCGGGTACAAATTTATTGAGTTTCAGAATTGTTCATTAGTTATATTCTATTTTGCATTAACAATGTTTTCTCTAATTTGAATCATTTCATCATGTGGTTCACTATTGCATGTTTTTCTTCTTCAAGGAGATATTCTTGAAAATGTGTGCAATATTAGCTTCAAAACTGGTAATATATCGATATATTTCTTAGAAGGGATGGCCCAATTTTAATCTTTTGACTATCTTTGGTTGGATTCAGTTGACATCAACTAAAGATTGCTGCATCAAGATGTAGAAATCCGTTCATAAAAAAAATTTCTAAAAATTCTTCTTTATAACGTAGATCATCAAACTTCATTCATATTTTTTATCTTCATCTTCAACGGTGTTCTTTGTCTCTGCACTTATCGATATAAGATGGACCATCCTGCAAGACATTTATCTTCATCTTCACTTAATAACAAGACATTTGTGTTAAAATGGTGTATCTTTAACATTCAGGTTTGACCTTATACCATTTTAGCTTAGGGTGATTTTACACATAGAATATTAGAAATTTAGAAATTCCACATATATACTTGGGACTCATTAAATTAATGTAAGAAAAGGAAACAACCAAGGTAGTGAATGATTGAATCTGAAGCAGGCCTTTTCAGTTGCCATATTAAATTAAATATATTTGCAAGTATGCGGTCTATCCCTACACAACCTTGACTGGTTGTTCATTCCTTCAGATTGATTCTTTCCTGATAATATATAATTTATATATATTTATTGTAAGAGATTCAAAATATACTTAACATGTTGATGTGTTCTAGTTGTTTCTGCATCCTTATTATCTGAAGACTAGTTTTTAATTGTAATCTGATTTTTGTTTATATAGTGAAGGTAGAAGAAGAAAATGGGTTTTCCCCACTCTCAGTCAGTTTCATAGTTCTGAGGTAGGCTTAACATTGCCAACCTTTTGCATCTCTTCTTGTTAGTTGATTTATTGGCTCAAAATTTGTTAGTACTTGACTTCTTTTTCGCAAAGCCGTACAACCATTCACGTGGAGTTGATTTTATGCATCATCAGGAATCCATTAGATTATGAGATTAGTTTGATTATATCTCAGTACCAAAAACGATCAGAATTCTTTTAAAAATCCTGAGATCAGTTTGTGTGAACTTTGACAGTTTTGCTGGGTATTAAGCTCATTCAAATATTGTGATTATTTAACCACTTGAATTCCAAGCTTGGGCAGATCAACTGTGGTTGTGCCAAATATATTAAAAACCTGAACAAAAATAATGGGCATTCAAGCTGCAGTCCCCTTTCTACATTTGCAAAGAGAACTTTGTATACAATATATTGTTTTTGGTTATGTTTCTTTCTCTTGGGAGAATGATGACTCACTATGAAGGTGGTGCGGAGGTTTGATTTTCTTGTCAGTTTTATTTTTACACTCATACTGTTACATCCTAATATTTGGGAAGGGTAGTCCTTATGGATCAGGATTTGCATCTGCCTACATGGGCAATGCTAAATCTATAGCTAGGATGAATTGTACTTGCTGGCCCTTGTTGTCCTGCCTTTTGCTTTTAAGAACAAGAATTACCATTATTGAATTAATGAACCGAAAGGGGGAAGGATCAGAAGTCATGTTTTTAATTTGTTATTGTTGGCTGTTGCTCATTGTTTTATTTTGCAAAACTTTTGTGTTTTTGTAAAGCAGCAACCCCTCTTGTACTCAGAGAGACAGACCAAGGTGCATCATAATTCACAAATCAAACCGTACGCACTAAGCCACTAAATTGCGAACGAGAATACTTTTTTTTTTTTGCTATACTCTAAAACCTTAATCATTGGGACTTGGGAGAGAGGGCCCAAATGTTTTTCAACTTTACAGTTTCTGTGGCCGAGTATGTTTGCTGTTTATCATGTGTATGAAAACAATCTTTTGCTGCAAAATTTATGTGTATGAAGGAAAACACTTCTTGTCTGTGTTGCATTCTTCAACTACTTTCCTTGTCATCAATCTGTTGTCATACAAAACACCAAATCTTTATAGTGGGAATGCAGAAAGTGGGGCCATCAGATGAAGCTGACCGGATGAAGATAGTTGGCCTATCACCATATTGGTTTGATGCAGCGGAAGGAAATGCTGTACAAAATACAGTTGATATGCAATCACTTTTTCTATTGACTGGACCAAATGGAGGCGGTAAATCCAGCTTGCTTCGATCAATTTGTGCAGCTGCTTTACTTGGAATATGTGGATTCATGGTTCCCGCTGAATCAGCCTTAATTCCACATTTTGACTCCATTATGCTACATGTGAAATCTTATGATAGCCCTGCTGATGGAAAAAGTTCATTTCAGGTGCACTTATTATATGTTCTACTGTTCACCCCACCATTTTTGATTTTCATGTTTCTTTATCTATCTCCTCCAAAAAAATCCGCAATACGGCACACTTCATATGTTTAAGCAGCCAAGTAGAAATAATAACAGACACTTATAAAGTTGGTGGCCTTGCGTATTGAATTTTTTCATTAACCAGTGCTCAACACCGGGGACGATAGAAGAAAGATTTTTGGAATTTTGTGAACGTTATGCCTAACTCAACTCAACTTCACCTTTTGTCCCAAACTAGTTGGGGTAGGATACAAAGAATCCCATATCACAGGGAAAAAGTAGAAAGAACATTAAAAAATAATAAGAAAAATAAAAAGGAAGATACCCTACAGAGTATCTATTATACATACATACATATATATATACATATATATATATATATATATATATATATATACACACACACACACGCGCGCGTATACACACACACACATAGAGGACTGATTCACATCCGAAGTTGGATGGGATGCTATAGCCATCCAATCCAATCTTGAACCGTCCAAATCATAAATAAATAGGTGGGATAAAAATAATCCACATGACAGTTATTAGGATGATTGCAAAACTGTTGTGCGGATGGTGGTCCCACAAGTTTTCAATCCGCATAATAATTGTGTGGATGCCCATAAAAAATAATACTCCCGTCCGCACAATTGTTGTGCGGCATAATTGTGTACGGATTAGAAGATTGGATTTGAATGGTAGGTTCACCATCCACATAACTATTGTGTGGATTGCGTTCATTCGTGCCTTTTATTGTTGATTTGGACGTTCTAGATGAGTTGAAAGGCTATAGCCTCCTATCCAACTTTAGAGGTGGATCATTCTCCATACATAAATATATATCCAGGATTTTTGCTCTTATCTCTCGACTCTCTCTCTTACAGAAGAGCCTTCCAACTCATCTTATGATATAGATCCCCAAATATGACTCGACTATTCATTATCGCCTCTCTGTTTTTTCCCCTTTTTTTAGGGAGATATATGCTCTCTATAGAGTTCCACATAGCCTTTGGGAAGGCTTGGGGCCTTCTTTGATAATCGATAGGCAAGGCGGATTGATTATTCTCCTCTCGGCCCTAATAACACTTCTAGAATCGAATGAGTTGGGTGAGGGAAAGGACGACTATTGATGCCTTGAACTCGACTCCTCTAGTGAGTACTCCTTCCAAGGGGCTATATGCTGTCCTAACCATTCTTTGCGAAAAGCCCTAAATAGCAGTAAATAGAAGATTTCTTCTTATGCTGGAATAATAGCCAAATACCTTTGACGCCAACTATACCCCTATTAGTAAAATTTGAAAGCGATCATTTATTATATATATATATATATATATATACACACGCGCACACAGCACACATACACACCCACCACATATATATAGCTTGAAAGAAAATAAAATTAATTAGGGAAGATAGTTATACAAAAAACAAAAAGTAATACATTACTCAGCCTCCCAAATGCAAATCGCATTTCACCACTCATTCCTATACAGGCAAAGTCCCATGTTATATCTATATCAAGTCGTTAAAGTTAGGCCTTGTCTTCTTATATTTTACATATATATATCTTGGTCCAACTTAAAATATGTAAGAGTAATACTCTCTATAGTTTTGTCCATTCACAATCAAATTTGTGAATAAATAGTTGTATCTGATTTTGGGTGATCAGGTTTATTTTCTTTTTTAGAAAACTTCTACACTTGGTGTTTTCTGATAGAATATCATATTAATTGCTATGGATTCAATATTGAATATGCAAAGCTCCATTAATATTATTGTTCGAACTTTTATTTAGTGAAATGATGTTTCATGGTTTTTACCTTGGATTCATATTTCTTCCTTAGACCATACATTTTTTTATGTTTTTTTGATTGGTGTAACCTCTTTTTTCTCATCAGGATAATTGATTATCCGTTTTTTGGGTAAAAATTGGCCTCAAGTACGGGGATTATAACCAGCGACTAGTAGAATTGACCATCCTATCTCATGTTATTGTTTGTGTTGATATTTCAGATTGAAATGTCAGAGATCCGTTCGATAATAACTGGAGCCACTTCAAGGAGCCTTGTGCTTGTAGATGAAATATGTCGTGGAACAGAAACATCAAAAGGAACATGTATTGCTGGTAGCATAATTGAAACTTTGGATACAATTGGCTGTCTGGGTATTGTATCCACTCACTTGCATGGTATCTTTGATTTACCACTGGCTACACAGAACACTGTATATAAAGCAATGGAAACAGAATATATTGATGGTCAACCAAGACCAACATGGAAGTTGACAGATGGGATATGCAAAGAAAGCCTTGCTTTTGAAACAGCTCAGAGGGAAGGCGTCCCGGAAACAATAATCATAAGGGCTGAAGAGCTATATCTCTCAGCTTATGCAAAAGATTCATCTAAACCACGAAAAGACACAGAAGTAGATTGTGTCACTTCTGATATAGATGCAAGAAGTTTTGACAAGGGTAATGATCAGCTGAGTAGCATTAGGAAAAAAACCATGCATTCTACAATTGCATCAACAAATCTAATGGAGGTTCTCCGCAGGGAAGTAGAGAGCGCTGTGACTAATATATGTCAGAATGCATTGCTTGAATTCTACAAGAAGAAAAATATGTCTGAACTTGCAGTTGTAAATTGTGTTTTGATTGCTGCTAGGGAACAGCCACCTCCATCAACAATTGGTGCCTCAAGTGTCTATGTTTTGCTTAGACCTGACAAAAGACTTTATGTTGGAGAGGTACTTGATCTTTCTGCATATTTATTTAGTATGTTAACAAATATCCTCAAACGTATTGTCATCTTTTTCAACTAAAATCAATTGCATCAAGCTCCGCGTGCATGATCTCACTTCATTTGATAGAGAAGAGCGGATTAGTTTGCTTATGCCTTGAATTTGAAGTGTGCTACCCTGTTAGGTTGAACAATCATGAGTACTGATTATATATGCATCTTTATTATAGTAAACGCCAAAGCGCACTTCATTGTACTTTAAACTTTCTTTTTCCCTGGAATAATTGAATTATTGACTTTATGAACAACCTGCTACAGACTGATGATCTTGAGGGCCGAGTCCGTACTCATCGCTCGAAGGAAGGAATGGAGAATGCTTCGTTCCTATATTTCCTAGTCCATGGGAAGAGCATAGCTTGCCAACTGGAAACTCTTCTCATCAACCAACTCCCTAGTCAAGGGTTTCAAATAACCAATATTGCTGATGGCAAGCATCGAAACTTTGGCACCTCTATCGCCTCCTTGGAAAATGTTACTCTGCATAGGTGAATCCATATTCCTCTGTCCAACATCTGAAAAGATGCCAAGCTTGTCATGTGATAACATATCGTCAATGTAATCATAGTAATTTAAAACAATTAGTGAGGTCTTAATGCCAAGTGTACAGTGGTGGCAGCAATTTTGGGTTTTGATGTCTGCTGCTTCTCTTAAGAGTCACCCTATGCAACTAGAGGATGAATTTTGCTGTTTTTGTAATTTTTTTTGTTCAGTTACATAATTAATGGTGAACTTCATGCCTTCATCTAAGATATTTGTTAGTCACCATTTGTATGTGCTCCAGCTGATAACTTATGTTTTTATTTTGTTAGTAAAACTAGTGATGGTACAGGACCTGGATTTGGCCATGAAGCTCTGGGGCCTGGTCATTATTGTGCGATAAGTGACTTTATCAGCAATTCACTTCTGTAGATTATTGGTTTCAGAAAACAGGTTATCATCAGTAAATAGTTGTGTTTAAAATTGATTCCTCTGAGAATTTTAGACTGGCTATCTTCTAATGCAGTTTAATAGCATTTTGGCACTGAAGTAGTATTTTTTTTTAACGTCGGGGGTATGTGAAATATTTAGCCAGCCAACAATTTATGGCATCATGCTCCAAATTGCTGCAACTCTTAGCCAGCCCTTGTTTGGTAGGAAGTACTAATAATTTCTTCCCCGGCTTTGGAAAGATGCCTTTTGAACTCTAGAAATGAAAAATATTTCAACTAAAATAAATAAAATGTCACCTTATGGATGACAACACTGCCTAGTTCTATATCTGTTAATATGAAATATTTAGATATATATATATATAAGAATTCAAGTTATTATCATTAATACTTTTAGTGATGACTTTATGGGTGAGTCTGTGGTAAGTTAAGATAACTCAAGAAAATATTATTAAGAAAACGAATTGGGTCTTATTGTGTTATGATTTGATTTGGCCTTGAAATTTGACCAAAGTCATTACATATAGTATCAGTGCCAACTCTCGAAAGTTCGGGTCTAGTCGTTCAATCGGGTTGTCGGAGGTGGGAACACGAAAGTGGGTCTAGTAGGTTGTTGGTATTATCCCATAATTGGTTGAAAGGCGAAGTTTATGTGTCTTGTGTGATTATATGTTCAGTCTGACGGGGACGTCAGATATTTAAGTGGAAGAGTTTATAACACCCTAGTCTCACATCTGTTAATATAAGATATTTGGACGTGTATATAAGAACTCAAGCTGCTATCATTAATACTTTCAATTATGACTTTTTAGATGAGTCTGTGGTGGGTTAAGATGACCCAAAAAGATATTATTGAGAAAGTGCATCGGGCCTTATTGTGTTATGATTTGATTCGAGTTCGGGATTTGACCAAAATCGTTACATAATAATAATAATAAAAAGTTTATTAGTTCTAAAATTATTTTTAGACTTGGGTTTTCCAATATTTTGGACCTATTTTTGCATTCATTCTTAGAAGTAAATATTATGTATTATGGAGTTATTTCTATTTTAAATTAGCATTTATGACGGTTAGTATTTAGTTAAGTATTTTGAAGTTATTACAGAATCGTATTTATTATATTTTGTGCGTGACATCCTTTTCCCTTTGAAAAAGGGGATGTTATAGAGTTGATATCAGAATCGACCCTCGAATGCGGGTGTAGTAGGCCACATGTATTATGGCTAGAGGCAAAAAAATTGGGCCTTGTGTGACTATGTTTTTCTTTTGACGGGGATGTTAGATATTTAAGTGAGGGAGTTTGTAACTAAGGGTATAAATAAATCGAGTCAAGTCAAATATTGAGTTGCTCAGATTTGGTTTATAAAATTTATCGAGTATGAAATAAGGTTTAATTGAAACTTCTTTAGCTACCAAGTCGGTCACGATCTCGAATCGAGTCTGAACAATTTGAACTTTTCGAACGAATATAATCCAAGTATCAATAAAAAATTACAATTTGAAGATGTTCAAATAATTTATCTAATTTTAAATTTTACTCAAATTTGAAACGTTTATATTTCGAATCGAGCTCAAATCGAACTTTTAGTCGAGCGGGTACGAATTAAGCCCCCAAACCATTTGGTTCATTTTATAGCCTTATTTGTAACACCCCAACATCTATTAATATGAGATATTTATGTGTATATAAGAACTCAAGCTGCTATTATTAATATTTTTTGTCATGACGTTTTGGGTGTGCATATAACGGGCTAAGATGACCCAAGAAGATACTATTGAGAAAACACATTGAACTTTATTATGTTATGATTTGATTCGGATTCAGGATTTGACCTAAATTGTTACAAACACAATTATCCCCAAAATTAACATGACATTTACTTATCTTCCTTTTCAACATTGTTTAAAATACAATTTAATGTATTTTTAAAAATGTAGTATTTACTTGTATAATTATGTTCTTCGGTTGATATTTTTTCCCTGTGGATATGCATTTGTAAGATCAAATCATCTACATTGTCGTCTCATAAACTTCTATCAATAGCAGATCGTAGTCTCACAAGTAGAAAAAATAAAGAGAGAAAATGTTATTTGTTATTCATGAAATACTTGTGGAGATTGTGTAACAATTTTTAGAAAAATGGGTGATAGGGAGAAGGTAATGGTTACGGGTACGTGTGAATAGACAAAATTGAAATTGCTTGGTGGTAAAGAAGATGAAAAAGATATCAAAACCCACCCATCTTTGTTTAATCTTGGTTGGAGATAAGGGGCAAGAGATGGGGTTTTTATTTTTGTACACTTCAATTTTTTTAATAATTTCCTTCAATTTTAGCGGGTTTAAATTTTATTTTAGTACAAACACTTGTTTACAATCTTTTTTAATTAAAACATCTACTTTATAAGTCGTGCTCCAAATACAGACATCAAACCTTGACTTAACTTGGTTGGAATGTAGTGGACTTTATCGCAAATGTTAGTTTAGTTAAGGTGCAATGTTTCAAAACTAATGGTAAGAGCAGGAGATATGAGATTATATCCTTGGGGGGTTGTATCCTTTGTTTTGTATCTACGATACAATACAATGTATTGGACAGACTCATGATTTTTTTAATTATTGGGCTCTAAAAACGAGGGTCACGATCCGGGATACAGTGTACTGGTCCAACTCATGATTTTTTTAAAAAATAAGTTCATTGTAATGTTAATTTCTTTTTTATGAAAAATAATTATCTCAGAAAAAATACGCCGTCAATAATAGATAATTAATTTTAATTAACTACGTAATTGTTTTTGACTCTTTTTTTTTTATGTTGCATTTATATAATTGTGTACAATTCAATTTGATTTCTTAGATTCTTATCGATTTTACGTCGATTTCAATTTTTTATCCTTCAATTTTATTCGAGGAATTGATTTCAAATTTTATTGGTCGAGTTGGTCTTACATAAATGATATTTCAAGATTTGACTTTGGTGCTTCTTATTTCTCCAATTCTTATCCATTTTAGATAAATTATTTAATTGCGTTTTGATACGAAAATTTCAAAATATGGTGCACTCTCGTTCCGAAATATCAAATCTAGCGAGTTTTCAAAATTTATCTTCAACAAAAATTATAAACTTCACAAGAATGATTATACTTTTTGTTTTATAATTTACAAATGAAGAGTATCCTTATTATATAAGCTCAACATATTGCTAGGATAAAGTCTCTCTAAGATCAATTATCTAAAAAATTTGTCCAAATTGTTTAGCATGTTATAAGCATAATTATCACATAAATATAATTAGACACTTTATTAAAACTCCTAAAATTAATAATAAAAAATTTAAAAAAATCAACTAATGATCCACATGAACACCTTTTGGGCATTTAATAAATGCTTACGTGGCAAAACTTTTTTAAAAATGCCCAACTTTAGCTCAACCGAATTTAATAGTGTCTTTGTGTGCATGTTTGGTGTTTGACCTAAGTGCCCCTCGTCCTAATTTATGTTGCACATGAACGAAAAAATAGACAAAGGGTGCATTTTGTTTATATAAGAGAAGTTTAGGGGTGCATTTAACCTAAAAATAAATTTTGGGTACAAATTAGAATTTTGGTGTAAGAAATAGGCCCACAACCAAACTGTCAAATTTTGGATGCAATCGATGAAGAAAAAGGTTGCCTGGTAACGCTCCATATTAGGAAAAAAATATTAAATATTTTTAGACCACATTATTTACGTGCTGTTATTTTAATACTTAAAATGAGTTATTTTATTTTAAATATTAAAATAATAATACATAAATAATAATATACGTTTATAAATTAAATAAATTACGTTTAAAATAAGACGAACGAAATACTTAAAGCAAGTTTCTAAACCCTCTATAAATTGGTAGGAGTGCCAACACTTGGATCATTTATTTTATTATTAATAATATTTGAACAAGTTTGTATACATAATAATTAAATATTATATTTATTTATATTATTAAAAAGTGAAATATAACACGAATTTTAATATTATACTATACTTTTTAATAATATAGATGAACATAGTATTAAGTTATTATATGTTTATATTTATTCTTAATATTTTGACACATACACTACGTGTGTAGAATGAATGCAAAAATATTAGAGAAAAAATAGAGATTTGATAAAAGAGTGGAAAGAGGAGAGAGAAAATAAAAGTTTTGAGTTTAGGAAATATCTGCTCTAATCTAAAAGTAAATTAAAAAAGCTTCACTTTTAAAGTTTATACCCAAAAACAATTACTCAATTTATTTTTAGCTTTATATATATAATATAGATTACATTTTGTTGACTTAAGCTGAACTAAACTTTGCCCCTAAAACCAATGGTGTGGAAATCACATTGGTTTTTAACTAGAATGAGTTGCTTTTGCTTTGCAAAGCGGCAACGGATTAATGAAACGTTTGGGTCCACAAAAGCCATGGTTGGGTTGGCTTATCCCATATAAAGAAAAGGCCAAACATACAGACACCCCCCCCCCCCCCCCCCCCCCCCCCCCCCCCCCCCCCCCTCATGAGAACTCTCTGATTGACGACTCCATAACAGTAGTAGCTTTCGACAACAAGTGATCCTTCTGGAATTTGCTTTTTCTTTTTTATTTACTTTTAGTTTTTGTATTGCAAATAGAATATTGGACGAAGAAAAAGCAAAATTGACCCTACTTTTACGATTGCCAAATCTCCTTTCTTTCATATGTTTAAAATTAAGGTTATTAAATTTGAATCGAATTAACAATTCGACAAGTAAAAATTAAAATTAATCGGCACTTTGATCCGATTTAAACAAAAAAAATATTTTTTGTAAAGTTATACCTTGTTTCTTTAATTGGGCTTTTAAATTTAAATCATTACATAAATTTAAACCTTCAGCAATCATTTCATTTATTAATTCACCATAAGTATAATTACTATAAGTAATTATATGACCACCTTTTCTAAGTCTATTTCTGACACGTTCAGCAAATAAATTAGGAAGACCAGAGATAAATTTCTCTTTCCAAAAGTCTGCATTAGCATCAGATCTAAGCATAACTTTAGACATAAAAACATCTTTATACCATCTAAAATGAGTAAGTGTAGGACACTTTAAATTAATTAATAATTCTTTATGACAATCCATAAAGTGAAGTCCTAATCCAATAAAATGTTTTAAAATTGTTTGTATAAGTGTATAAACACAATCATCAATTGTTTCTGTAATTACTTGTGTTTCAGTCTCTATGTCTTGTACAGTTGTACTAGGACCTATCTGCTGTGGAGGACCTAGAGCTTTAACAGGGACTTGTATAGGGGTTTGTATAATCTTCTTAGCAGTTAAAACTTCATTTCTTTGAGCATCAGATAAAACATTAGTCCACCATCCTTTTAATTGACCAGTAAATCCAGCAATTATAAAATTCACAATTTGAGGTTCAGTATTATTATTAGCTTTACAAATCGTAGTATACATAAGCATTTTATGTAAAACTTGAACTATTTGTTGTTCTCCACAACCATCAATGTTCCATTCATAAATTTGATCAGAAGAAAAACTAGATCTTTCAGTATTTATAAAATTTTCTTCAAATAACACATCCATAGGAGTAGGTCTAGGATAATAATATCTTCCATAAGGGACTCTATTTATGGGAGATTTTTTATTATCAAAATTTATTTTATTTATATTATTATTATTATTATTTTCTTGACTTAAAAGTTTAATATAACTAATTTTGATCAGTTGAGTCATACAGGTAGAGCTTCTACTTCTGTAGCCTCCACCTCTAATGTAAAACCCTTTGAAAATCTTAGACATGAAACAGAAAATATTGTTGGAATTAAAGAATCAGAAAATAAAATTCCTCATGCTATTTATAAAAGCAGATCTATGCACATAGGTTCACCTACACCTAGTGATATGAATTTTTCTGTTAACATGATAGAATGGTCTGATGAATCTGATTTTGTGATAGACAGAATCAAGATAAATGTTGAATTTCAATTATCTAAATATAATGATTTTAGAAAATGGTTTTTTAAGTATTATACTAAAAGACAAACTTTAGAATTTAAAGAAATGTTTTATAAATACATTGAAATTCATAAAACTATTATTCGCACTAGTTGGACGATCTGATTATTAATTTCAGTATTAACATAGTCTATAAGACTATCAGTTTCAATAATTTTATTAAGAAAATATTCTTTATTAAAATTATTAGTAGAATTGATATAATTAGAATAATAATTTATTTTATTATTTTTATGATAATCTAATATTTCAAACAAATTAATTAAGTAATTTACAGACATAAAAAATCCATACTAGTACAAACAGGATCACATAAATGAAAACTAAACTACAAACAAATTCACAATAAAAATACATAAACAAGAAATTAAGTAGAAATTAAAAGGACTTACATGGGGAATCCATGGAAGCCAAGCAGCACACCGAGGATATACGAAAACTTTTCAAACTTTATTGATAAGAGAATATTTTTCAGAGAAGGGCTTACAAAGAGTTTCTGAAGGAAAAAAATAAAGATTAAGCGTGCCTTACACTGAACCTTGGCTACGCTTAAATACAATCAAAAAGTTATTTTAATACGTAAGCAATGACGTCTAATGAATCATTGCTGGCCGACAATAATTACAATTGGCCGACAAGCTTAAAGTAGAGTTTACAACTTTAATAATTATACAGCTTTAATGATTACAACTTTAATTAAAGTAAACTTTATTAAAGTAGTCGACAGTCTGCTTTATGAAAAGCAGATTCTTCACACGTATTCTTTACTCATCATTCATCTTGTCTTTATCCTTTTCCTTTGAAGGATTATCAACCTCCTTTATTATCCTTGCGGTGCTGTCATTAACCACCTTTCTGAGTCCTTTGAGGAATTCCACCTGTTTTTCCATTAACATTATTCTTTGAGAATAATCTGTCTGTGAATCAATTTCTGGAAATTCTTCAGTATTTAAGAGATTCTGAACATTTTCAGAAAATTCTTCAGGAGATATTTCTTCCTGTGTCTCTGATTTGCTATCTGAATCAGAAGCCACTGTCCTTGTAGCCATTGAGATATCATCTTTGTCATCATCACTATCAGACAGTGATGTCAATTCAAGCAGCTTTTGTTGAATCTCTGCTCGAGATGCATTAGGATATTTCCTCTTTAAAGATTCCTTTAAGGATCTGATGGGATCAATTATTTCCTCTTTTTCTTTTGCTTTTGAAGCTTTCTTTTGCATATTTTCATAGTGTTGAATATGATCAACAGCAAGGTGTAAAATATCTGAATATTCAAACTTATTCCACCATTTATATTTAAACTGGTGAATTAAAGTGGGAAGGCCATAATTAAATTTTTCTTGAAATTTTGTACCAAACTGCCAACCCCAAATCCATGGAATTTGGTAATTCAAAAAGAATTTAAACAGAGGGTATTGAAAATTTATAAAATGTTTTCCTTGGAATTGAGGATATAACTCAACAAATTTTAAGAAGACAGGATATAAATCCTTTGGCAGAATTTCTGGTTCTGGACCTATTCTTTGCCACCAATTATAGGACCAATTAGGTAGTTCAGTATTACCGAACTCTGAACTAAATCTGAGAAACCAAGTATGTTTTCTCATGGGATTTTCATAATAGAAACAATTGTACCATGCGTCTTTATAATCCCAATAAGTATAACCTTGATGGGGATAATTTGTCATTTGTCTAGTCCTATTAGGATCTAGACCCCAATCAGTTGGAGAAAGCATTTTCTTAAAGTATGCTTTAGAAAAGCTGTATGGAGCATGTTTATTCGCAGTGTCACCACCACGGTAAAAGTGCTCAAAATCAACAGATTGAGTTTCACTCAAAATATTTTCATAAAATATTCTGATATTTTGGGAACCTTTTAAAGGATAGTTAACGTTAGGTTCAAAATATCTTGAGGCAACATAATTAGGATCTTTAAACCATTTTACGTCCTGGTTTTCAACCGTTAAAACCACTTCACAGAATTGTGAAATGCGGATATTATCCATTTCTTCATTTTGAAGGGCATCTTTCATAGTTAAAATGGGTTTACCTCTTGAGGATGAGGCACCTCGTGTGGTATAACCACCTCGTCCTCCTCTTTTAGAGGAGACTGTTTTCCCTGTAAGAATTCACGGGTTAAATAATCAGGAAGAGAATTTAATTCTCCTTTAATATATTCAATTTCAAAATCAAATATAGCCAATAAAGATTGCCATCTAGCAAATTGTTGTTTTGCAACTAGATTTTTAACATCTTTTTCTAAAACTTCTTTTATCGCAGAACAATCAATTCTTAAAACAAATTCTTGATTTAATAAATCTTCTTGAAATTTAAATAAACATTTAATTACAGATAACATTTCTTTTTTAATAGTAGAGTATTTACTCTGAGTAAGATTCCAATAACCAGAATGAAATCTAACTAATTCTTCTTTATTTTTATGAGGATTTAATTGTTTTAATATTCCTCCATAACCCAAATTAGAGGCATCGGTTTCTACAATTTTTCTCCAGTCAAAATGAGGTAAACATAAACATGGAATAGATTTAACTTTTAATTTTATTTTTTTCACGGCATCAGTATGACCTTTATGCCAAGCAGGGGGATTTTTAGTTAACCTTTCATATAGAATCTTTGTATCTTTAGCAAGATCTTTATAAAATTCAGCAATATAATTTAAACTACCAAGAAATCTTTGTAACATTTGTTTGTCTTTAATTTCATTAGGAAAATTCTTAGCAAAAATAATAGATCTATCAATAGGAATTATTGTTCCTTGATGTATATTGTGACCTAAAAATCTTATCTTTATTTGGAATAGACTCATTTTTGAGGCTGAAACAACTAATCCATTTTTCTTAGCAATATTTAAGAAAATATTTAAATGTTTAAAATGTTGATCAATATTGTCAGAAAATATCAATATATCATCAATGTAAACAATGCAAAAACTAGAATATGAATAAAATATGTCATTCATAATCTTCTGAAATTCAGAAGGAGCATTTTTTAAGCCAAAAGGCATAACATTCCATTCATATTGTCCAAAGGGAACTGTAAAAACAGTTTTATATCTATCTTTAGGATCAATTTGAATTTGCCAAAATCCTGATTTTAAATCAAATTTGGAAAAGATATTAGCACTTGCTAATCTGTTTAACAAATCTTTTTTATTAGGAATAGGATATCTAATCCATTTTAAAGCTTTATTAAGAGGTTTATAATTAATTACTAATCTAGGTGTTCCTCTTTCAATTTCAGAATGTTTCATAACATAAAATGCAGAACAACTCCAGGGAGAAGAACTAGGACAAATTAATCCTTTCTTGAGTAAAGTGTCAATTTCTGTTTTACAATAATCCAAAGTTTTTTTATCCATCTGAGATGGTCTAGCTTTAGTAGGTATAAAATCTTCAGAAAAATCTTCCTTATAGGGTAATCTAATCATATGCTTCTTCCTATCCCAAAAAACATTAGGTAAATCAGCACAAACTTCATGAGTTATTTTTTCGGTAATTTCCTTTATTTTTTCCTGAATTAGGGGATCATGAAGTTTATTATCAATGGTTAGTAAATTAATTTCTTTTTTCAAAAAATTAATTTGATTTTGTTTAAAAATTAAACTTGTTTTTAGTTGATTTAAATCTTTAGTAACAGGGGAAGTTATAAACTTATAAGTAATGTGAACTCCATCTAAAGTAGTATGAATACCTGCAGAGTCTATGGTAATAGGCTGAATCATATTTAAAAATGGTGTTCCCAAAATCATAAATTGAGTAAGATTTTGAACCAAGATAAAAGGTGTTTTTATACACATACCCTCATTACAAATATAAGCATTAGATAATTTAAAATTAATATTCATTTTAGTACCATCAGCAGTACTTAAACTTTGTTTAGTTTTTTCAAAATAATGTGTAGGAATTAATCCCTCTTTTATGCAGTTCATATCTGCACCACTATCAACCAAAGCAACAGTATTAACAATGAAATTTTCATCAACAACTAAAGTAACTTCAATATACCATTTCTGAAAAGTAATTTTTTCTAATTGACACAAAAATTGTTCAGAAGTATTTTCTTCATTGTTATCAACATCTTCTTTATCATTTCCATTAGTATTCTTGAATTGTCTTAAAGTCAAACTTTCTATAAATTCTAATCTATCCTTTAAATTACTAATTTCTTTCTTTTGAAAGTTTAATTCTTCTTTTAAATCATTAAGTGTAATAGGTTTTTCTGCAGAAGAATTCTGAATTCTATTAATTACCTCTTGTAAAGTATAAGGAGCATGTATTTTAGGTTGTTTTTTATTTTCTATATGTTGTTCCTTATTCTGATTAATATATCTTTCAATCATTTTTCTTTTCTCTACAGGGTCTTTGATTTGATCAATAATATCAAGAATAAATTGTTCTTGTTTAGACAAAACATTTATACTAAGACCATTCATTTTTAAGGTAGCATTATAATGATTTTCATCTGTTTTACAGGTGCATAATTCATCTAAAGAACTATCAGTATCAGAAGATTCAAAAACATCAGAATCACGAATGTTTAACACTTCATTAGTACTATCATATTCAGAAGAAGAATTATCAGAATCACTTTCTAAAAGAATATTATAAATTTTTTGTTTAACAGATTCATCTAATTCTAAAGAATTAATTTTCTTCTTAAGAGTACATTTATTAGCATAATGACCCTTTTTACCACATTTATGGCAAGTAACATCTTTTAAAGATCTTTTCTTAAAATTCTTTTTCCTATAAAATTTTTTAGGCTTATCTTTCTCCTCATGTTTTCGTTTCCTTCTTCTTTTCCTATAAGGTCTTTCTTGTCTAGAAGATTGTTGTTTCTTTCTTCTAGGGTTTGAAGATGAAACCAAAGGATAACTAAATTGTTCACAAAATTCTCCAATTTCTTTTCTATGAGTTATACCTTGTTTCTTTAATTGGGCTTTTAAATTTAAATCATTACATAAATTTAAACCTTCAGCAATCATTTCATTTATTAATTCACCATAAGTATAATTACTATAAGTAATTATATGACCACCTTTTCTAAGTCTATTTCTGACACGTTCAGCAAATAAATTAGGAAGACCAGAGATAAATTTCTCTTTCCAAAAGTCTGCATTAGCATCAGATCTAAGCATAACTTTAGACATAAAAACATCTTTATACCATCTAAAATGAGTAAGTGTAGGACACTTTAAATTAATTAATAATTCTTTATGACAATCCATAAAGTGAAGTCCTAATCCAATAAAATGTTTTAAAATTGTTTGTATAAGTGTATAAACACAATCATCAATTGTTTCTGTAATTACTTGTGTTTCAGTCTCTATGTCTTGTACAGTTGTACTAGGACCTATCTGCTGTGGAGGACCTAGAGCTTTAACAGGGACTTGTATAGGGGTTTGTATAATCTTCTTAGCAGTTAAAACTTCATTTCTTTGAGCATCAGATAAAACATTAGTCCACCATCCTTTTAATTGACCAGTAAATCCAGCAATTATAAAATTCACAATTTAAGGTTCAGTATTATTATTAGCTTTACAAATCGTAGTATACATAAGCATTTTATGTAAAACTTGAACTATTTGTTGTTCTCCACAACCATCAATGTTCCATTCATAAATTTGATCAGAAGAAAAACTAGATCTTTCAGTATTTATAAAATTTTCTTCAAATAACACATCCATAGGAGTAGGTCTAGGATAATAATATCTTCCATAAGGGACTCTATTTATGGGAGATTTTTTATTATCAAAATTTATTTTATTTATATTATTATTATTATTATTTTCTTGACTTAAAGTCTTAAATTGAGAAGCAAGATCAAGATCAGCAATATCTTCCTCACTATAATTTTCCTCATTAAGGACAGAAATAGAAGGGTCTTCAGGACTTTTTCCCTTATCTTTATTCTTCATTTTATCTAATTCATTTATTAATTTTTTCATAAAATCATTATCCTTTTTTGAAGTTAAATTAAAGTCAGAATAAATAGGTCTAGGTATTATGACAGGTCTTTCATTTATTTTTTCAGGAACTATTCTTGTAGTTGGGTTAACAAATTGACTAACAGGTTGTTCAACCTTTTTTAAAATATTATCTGTTTTTGTTAAAATATTATCTGTTTTTTCCTCGACACGAGAAAGTTGGGTACCAATAGTATGTAGATGAACATTTGTAAAATTATGTTGAGAAAAAAAATTTTCATTTATAACTTTTGAGTCTAAATCATCAACAAAAGTTTCTGCTATAGCATAAGCTTTCACAGGATTATTATTTTGAGTTGATAAAATTAATGAATCATCTAAAGGAGGATGAATTGCTCTAATTAGCTGTCCTCTAGACGTTTGCCAATTTTTATAGAAATCAGAAATAACATTAATTTCTGGAAAATTAGTTTGAGTTTGGAAAAACCAATCAACAAAAGGAATAATAGTTTTATGAATTTCAATGTATTTATAAAACATTTCTTTAAATTCTAAAGTTTGTCTTTTAGTATAATACTTAAAAAACCATTTTCTAAAATCATTATATTTAGATAATTGAAATTCAACATTTATCTTGATTCTGTCTATCACAAAATCAGATTCATCAGACCATTCTATCATGTTAACAGAAAAATTCATATAACTAGGTGTAGGTGAACCTATGTGCATAGATCTGCTTTTATAAATAGCATGAGGAATTTTATTTTCTGATTCTTTAATTCCAACAATATTTTCTGTTTCATGTCTAAGATTTTCAAAGGGTTTTACATTAGAGGTGGAGGCTACAGAAGTAGAAGCTCTACCTGTATGACTCAACTGATCAAAATTAGTTATATTAAACTTAGCAGTTCTTCCTTTCTGACCAAAACAAATTTCAACATTACCATCAGGTGTTTCAATTATTTGTTCAATATCTCTATTTTCAATATTTTCTGGGGCTGAAATAGATAAACCAGGTAAAATCCATTGTTCAGGTAATTTAATATCTGACCATGCAATAGTTTTAGGTATATTAACAAAACTTTTAGCCATATTAGCTTCAAATAAAATAGTCTTTCCTTTTACATCAAATTTTTTTGCTTTAGGAGCCAGAGTATTTAAAACTTTAAAACTAACTCTGTAAATTAAAGCAATATTCTCTACTCCCATTTTCATATCATAACCACTGGTTTGGATGTATAAAGTTAAAACATCAAGTAATCTTTTATCAGTTAAAGATACTTCAAAATTTGGAAAACAGTTAAAGTAAACTGGACCATTACATAAACTTGTTTCAACAAGACCAAGTAATGAATCAGAGAACTTATTATGTCGAGAATCACAAAGAGCAATACACATGGAGGTATTTAAACCCTCTCTGGTTAATGGTTTAAATCCAATTTGAACACAACCAAGATGAATAAAATTATATTCAGCTTTATATTTTCTAATATCATTAGAAAGTAATTGTATAGTCTCATAAGTTTCAGAAATAGGAATTGTCCTTTCAACAGTTTTAATTATTGTTTTTGACTTTAAATCAAAAGTACCAATTTTATAAATCTGAGTAGGTTTTACCTTCGGTAAGGACCAATCTTTAAGATGTTGTTCAAGATGTTCATATTCAACTTCATCTGAATTTTTCATATAGTCATATCTAGTACTATCAGTACTAGAACCTAATCCTATCGATCGCAGCATTCGACTCTCAACTTTTAATTAATTAATTAATCTTAGCTCGGCTGTCAACGATTTACACGGATACCAAAACCCTAAACGCCTAAACACGGCAACACGGGCAGAACCACTACGCGACTTGGGACCGACCCACTAAGACCAACAAAAAATATTTTTTTTGTTTTATAATTTATCTTCAACAAAAATTATAAACTTCACAAGAATGATTATACTTTTTGTTTTATAATTTACAAATGAAGAGTATCCTTATTATATAAGCTCAACATATTGCTAGGATAAAGTCTCTCTAAGATCAATTATCTAAAAAATTTGTCCAAATTGTTTAGCATGTTATAAGCATAATTATCACATAAATATAATTAGACACTTTATTAAAACTCCTAAAATTAATAATAAAAAATTTAAAAAAATCAACTAATGATCCACATGAACACCTTTTGGGCATTTAATAAATGCTTACGTGGCAAAACTTTTTTAAAAATGCCCAACTTTAGCTCAACCGAATTTAATAGTGTCTTTGTGTGCATGTTTGGTGTTTGACCTAAGTGCCCCTCGTCCTAATTTATGTTGCACATGAACGAAAAAATAGACAAAGGGTGCATTTTGTTTATATAAGAGAAGTTTAGGGGTGCATTTAACCTAAAAATAAATTTTGGGTACAAATTAGAATTTTGGTGTAAGAAATAGGCCCACAACCAAACTGTCAAATTTTGGATGCAATCGATGAAGAAAAAGGTTGCCTGGTAACGCTCCATATTAGGAAAAAAATATTAAATATTTTTAGACCACATTATTTACGTGCTGTTATTTTAATACTTAAAATGAGTTATTTTATTTTAAATATTAAAATAATAATACATAAATAATAATATACGTTTATAAATTAAATAAATTACGTTTAAAATAAGACGAACGAAATACTTAAGCAAGTTTCTAAACCCTCTATAAATTGGTAGGAGTGCCAACACTTGGATCATTTATTTTATTATTAATAATATTTGAACAAGTTTGTATACATAATAATTAAATATTATATTTATTTATATTATTAAAAAGTGAAATATAACACGAATTTTAATATTATACTATACTTTTTAATAATATAGATGAACATAATATTAAGTTATTATATGTTTATATTTATTCTTAATATTTTGACACATACACTACGTGTGTAGAATGAATGCAAAAATATTAGAGAAAAAATAGAGATTTGATAAAAGAGTGGAAAGAGGAGAGAGAAAATAAAAGTTTTGAGTTTAGGAAATATCTGCTCTAATCTAAAAGTAAATTAAAAAAGCTTCACTTTTAAAGTTTATACCCAAAAACAATTACTCAATTTATTTTTAGCTTTATATATATAATATAGATTACATTTTGTTGACTTAAGCTGAACTAAACTTTGCCCCTAAAACCAATGGTGTGGAAATCACATTGGTTTTTAACTAGAATGAGTTGCTTTTGCTTTGCAAAGCGGCAACGGATTAATGAAACGTTTGGGTCCACAAAAGCCATGGTTGGGTTGGCTTATCCCATATAAAGAAAAGGCCAAACATACAGACACCCCCCCCCCCCCCCCCCCCCCCCCCCCCCCCCCCCCTCATGAGAACTCTCTGATTGACGACTCCATAACAGTAGTAGCTTTCGACAACAAGTGATCCTTCTGGAATTTGCTTTTTCTTTTTTATTTACTTTTAGTTTTTGTATTGCAAATAGAATATTGGATGAAGAAAAAGCAAAATTGACCCTACTTTTACGATTGCCAAATCTCCTTTCTTTCATATGTTTAAAATTAAGGTTATTAAATTTGAATCGAATTAACAATTCGACAAGTAAAAATTAAAATTAATCGGCACTTTGATCCGATTTAAACAAAAAAAATATTTTTTGTAAAAATTCAATGACTCGACAATTGAACTTATCGACCCAGTGACCCGGTAACTGGGTCACTGGTTTTACCAATTCCTTAATTTTTTTTTATTTATAAATTTTAATTTTTTTAAATTTAAGCTTTTGAATTTTATTGAATATATCTTTGATTAAATTTTGAGTTAAATTTAGTATTTATTTGAATTGTATAAAATAAACATTACACAAATAGATTTAATTTTTTTTTATCGAATTTGATTGAATATATCATAGAGATGTTTATGTTCATTTGTATTTAATTTTATCACTCTTGAGTTTTGAATTTTGATCATGATTTAATATCTTTTTTTATATATAGATTTAGTATTTATTTGAATTGTATAAAGTAAATATTGTACAAATATGTTTAATTTTTTTTGTATGTAAATAAATTGATTAATTTTACATATTTACTAAATATATTATATAATATATATTAATAATTAATATATTTAATTATTTATTACTTATTACATATCAATAACGGTTCAATCACTAGTTGGACCAATAATCCATTCATCCGATATATTTTTCAATTCAATGACCGGTCCGAATTTAAAAACATTGTTTAAAACTGACCTACGTTTCTACAAAAACACTATCCAGAAAGAACTATGATTATTTATAAAAATCTGGATTTACTAACAAAACAAATAAATTTACCTCAAAAATCAATTGTAAACACGCTAAATAGGAGATTCAATTTTGCATTTTAAAATTGGTTTGGTTACTAGTATTTGCATCATTTGAATATCCAAACACATTGTACCATTTTTTGTGTTACGTTCGAACCTAAACGTTACGTTTATGAATTAAATAAATTATATTTTAAGAAAATTATTAGTATTCGAACAAAATTTGTATGTGTAGTTAGACTTCCAAAAGTATTAATCATTCCCAAAAAAATACAGCGGAATCAAATTTTATTAAGGACAAGAAATGGAACAAAACACATAAGAGGGAGATTTCTGAAAAGAATAAAAGTCTGAGCAGAAAAAGGAGGAGCAATATTCAACAAGACAATGAAAGGAAGGAGACACAATCACATGCCAAGCTTTTTCACTCCTTTTGACAAACATTCATTCTTACGTCTCTTGTTAAATTACATTCTCCCCCAATTTCATGGCTTCATGTCCCCAAAATTTAATCTTTACCAAATACTACATTTTTTCACCCACAGTTACCAACCCCTCATGGATAATAAAAAAAATAAAAAATTAAGGGAACAATCCAGCTCAAAATTGAACTTACAGTTCTTCAAAAACCATATCCTCTTATCAATAATCTGCACCGAGAAAAGAAGGGAGAATCCAACCAAAAACAGCATCAGAAAAAGAAGGTTTTAATTTTAACAAAGCAAAAAACTTTAATTTCATTGTCTATAAATTCTTCACTTACCATCATGTTTCTTCAATAAACTTCTAGCAAACAGCATACATATGACTAGAAACCCCACTCCTGCTGCCCCTCCTAGTATAATTGCCACCGTCTTCCCTGTATTTTGCCCTGTATCTACATTTATCAAACACAAACACCCCATTTAATAAAAATTAAAAATACCCCTTTTTACTAAAGTGAATGGAGGGGCAATTTAAGATTAGATTAACATAAAATATTAGGGGGGGAAAAGAGAGACTTGCTTAGCACAAAAACAAATCAAGAAAGAAAGAAAAGGCAATAGCACCTGATGAGGAAGAAGAAGAGGAAGATGAAGAAGATGATGATGATGATGATGATCTCTTGGGGACCCCATTTGGGTAATAACTATAACTAATAAAGCACTTATGTAGGTAGATTTGTCCAGAAATGGAGCTCCCACATTCAACTTGAGCTCTTTGAACTGCACTTTTTACACAACCACCACAATCAGAAGTACCCAAATCACCTTGACATTGACCCAAAACATACATAGATTCATAGCTAGTTGTATAAAACCCATTCCCACTACTCACTCCACTTTCCAGTGTTGAAAAGGCTGTATCCCTCCTCTCTTCAAATCCATTCCCAGCCACATTTGTTCCCCCACAAGTCTTGTACAGCATTTCTAGCCCAGAAATTTGAGTAAATCCAGCGACTTCATAGAGCATATAGCAGCCCAAAAGCTGGATTCTTGCAGCAACTGGCTTACCACAAAGCTTGTCAATGAGGATTGGGAGCCTGCTCACACAGTTATAACAGTCAACATTTGATAAATCACCTCTACACTGAAATAGGCCAGTGATTGTTGTTTGGGAACTGCCAGTTGTCGTTTTAAAGAATCTTGATTTTGAAGATTGAGAAACTAGAGTCCCAAAAAGGGCTGAAATTGCTTGGGAGTAAATCCCAGTTGGATCTGATAAAGACTGCTTTGCACAGCCCTTGTAAACCAAGGTGCTGTAATCAGGTGTAGATTTAGCTACTGCTATGAGCTCAAGATTTGTAAAAATGACCAGAAATAGAGAGATTAGGCAAAAGGGTTTTGCGGGTAAGCCCATTTTGTGAAGTTTTTGATGGATTCAAATCATGATTTTGGAAGGTTTTTAGGAAATATTTTTGGCGGAGTTTTGAGATATTGGATTTGGTAAAGAATGGAGGGTTTTGTTTAGATTTTCTTGATTTTTGCTTCTTTTTACTCGAAGAGGGTTCTTGGTTTTGGCCCTCTGGTGTTTCGGATTTACTTTGCATTTGGATGTGCAGCAGAGGGCATCTTTTTTCTTTCTAATATAGAGAGAACTGTACAATATGCATATAACAATATACAGCTACTATTAAAAAAGTAATTGTTATTGAAATGGTGAACTATTGATTAGATTTAAGAAATCATTTTTTAGTATTTGAAGAGAATGAGAACAAAATGGTTGGAATAAATAATTTAAGAGGTGGAAGAAATGTTCCGTAGGTAAAAGAGGAGAGAGGGTGTAGGGAATCTGATTGTGTGGGAATTAAGTTTAGGAAGTTTGACCAAAGTTTAACAACACTTGGGTTAGTGTTTGAATAATGAGGAAAATAAAATTTTATATTTATTTAAAAAAATTATTCGTTAATTTTATTTATAAAAAAAATAAAAGAGTATGACTCACTTTATTTGTATTTTATAAATAAAATAAGGTTATATTTTTTTATTTTTATAAAAATAAAATTTATAAATAATTTTATTTGAATAAGTGTAGAAATCTAAAAAAAATAAAAAATAAAAATGAACGCCATCAATGTGCAACAAAGTGGTGCTTCTCTTTTCTCGATTATGGAGCCTGCCTGCCTGCCTGTTATTATATAAATAACTTTCAAATTTGCACAAAAATCTCATGACAACGCCATTTTTCATTTATGGCACTTGTACCTATAGGCTAATAAGGATTTGGTAGTGGCAATACAACACTTGTGACATCCATTCAACGAATAGTTGGTGATTTAAGAAAAGTCCATTAATTATTTTACAGATCACCAATTCAACATGCACCCAATAGGCTAATATGGAGTTGAATTTCATCAAATTTTCATATCTTTGATTATATGTAAATTTATTTATTTTGTTACAAAAGTTATATTTGTTATTTAATGTTTTTTTTGTTGATCAATGTGAATGTAGTATTTGCTATAATAAATTTAATAAAATTAATAAACTTATTTATGATAAGAACGTGATAAATTCATGAAATTTTAATCTGACTAATATGTATATTTAATTTGTGCACTTGCAGATCATTGATAAAAAACTGTTGGTCAAAGAGATGGTCAACAGTGAGGTATATTCAACCTTCCAATACTTAAATTTAAACTTTTATAATTGATTTTAACAGTACTCTTAATACATTAAGTGGTGCATAATTTTGGTGATAGCATTTTGTCTTTGTAAATGATTTTATATAACTATGAAACAGTCGTTTAGATTCATTTAACCATTAATTAATGATATCATGCACGTTCCACTAAACTCGAAAATTTGCTATATTATACTCTTGATAGTTCAGCTCTATCTCTTTAAGGAGGTTGTTAGGATGTGATTCATTAGGTTTTGTATTTTTAATTACTTGGAGTTATTTTTATATATATTTTGGGTTGGATCGTTTCTATCTCCTCCAACAGGCCTGGTTACAAAATAGGTAGTCTGCTCTTTCCACTCATGAAAGACTGATAGGAAGGACTGATGGGGCGTCTGAGACATTTTATCAACTTTCACAGACTGTAAGTCAGATGGTAGTCCATACTAATATCTCTTATTATTGGACCGATTGGAGTAAATGGCAGAAGATGTCATGTATCCACTCATGAAGGAATAATGAGGCGTTCAACGATGCATGAATAAATATATACAAGCTATTTCTCAGAAAAATAAAAATAAGGGTTTTTCCTGCAAAAATACACAGAAACTATCAAATATCTTTCAAGTTTCAGCATATATTTTAGGTCCTTCATTGTGACATTAACCGCCTGAACTTACCCTTATACCGGAGCATCCCCAGACGGCCCAAGCCGCAACCGTCCTATGGGGTGATAACGGTTTGCTACGTGTACATGTATTTTGCTGATAGGTGATCGCAGCAAGAGCGAGAATTTGACGTCAACAAAGGTGTTTGATAAAAATTGAATGAAATAGTTCTGAATACTTAAGTAATTTGAATAAGCTGAATGAAACAAATTTTTAAATACTGAATGAAAAAAGTTATTTGATAAGTGACATGTCTGAAAAATATATTTTTATTATTTTATCCCTCTGAAAAAATTCAAAGTTATTTTAAATTTATTTAATATTACTTAATATAATATTTAATATTTTTTTAAATTTTTTTTATTTCATTCAGTCGGGACTTAATCATTCAGTCAAAAAAATTAGACTTAGTCATTCAGCCCAAAAATCTGATCGA
This sequence comes from Hedera helix, assembly GCA_947179155.2. Taxonomy (NCBI): domain Eukaryota; kingdom Viridiplantae; phylum Streptophyta; class Magnoliopsida; order Apiales; family Araliaceae; genus Hedera; species Hedera helix. The sequence continues at coordinate 31,722,377 of OX359279.1, forward strand.
TTCAGCCATTCAACTCTAAACAAACATACTAAATAATTGACCAATTTAATCATTCAACCATTTAAATTTATTAAGTTCTAATTAAATACTCCCTAAGTCGAATTTAACTATGTTTAACAAATTTAAGCCTTGTTATATTTTATTGAATTAAGGAATGTGACAATGAAGAGGACTGATTCTCCGTCATTTCCTAGGTATACTAAATTATGGGTCATGGTTTCTTTGTTTCTCTTTCAGTTGATTTGTGATGATCAAATTTTGCAGACTTCTTGAAAATTGGTGGTAGAGCAGCCTTCAAGGAAATTATTAATGGCAAAAAAGGAAGGCGAGAGTTATTTTACTGATATATTGAGCTTGAATTCATGTTATAGTAAGTAAATTTTTTTAATTATTATAAAAATAATTATTTGATGTGTAAATCATTATAGAGTCGTGTGAAGTATCTAATAAATACGACAGACAAACAAGATTAGCCAAATTGATGAATCTGGATATATCGTGTATTTTTATTTTTCTATTTTTTATCTAATTTTATGTATAATTGTAATATACTTTGATTTCAAATTCAAACACACACTCTTGCACAAAAAAGTAGTTCTCAAAACGACATCGCTTTATATAATTGAATATACTTTCTCCCATATTATACATAAAAAATAATAATAATTTTTTAAAATACTATTATAATAAAAAAAAAATATTTCATATAAGAGTGAGATAAATCTCACTTTCCGTACTCTATCATTAATATTGTTATAATTGAAGGTGCTCCAATTATTCATTAGGAAAACAGCTAGTAGAGAATGCAAGCCAAGTGTGCCGCTTTATTGTTATTCATTCATACGGGCGCTTTAAAATTAGTTTAACTTTATGACTCTATAAGATTCTTGCATTCCAAGTGTCAACATTGAAGTTATGTGAAACATGCACTATACGCTTGCGTGTTGCGTTGGGCTCACACATTTTCACCGTCTTTTCTCTACATCAATTAAGCATCGCAAAATGATGGCGGTTGATTCGATACTGCATCGATTTATCCATTTCGATTCATAAAAATATTAATCCCTCCGTCCTAAATTAAATATTTTTTAAAATTAATAATTAAATATATTTTTAAAATTATAAAAATTGAGATTAATAATAAATTACATTTACTTTGTTTTGATTATAATCTTTTCACCAATGTTTTGACAAAAATAATACAAAAAATAGTTTTAAAAAATAGTCTATTTGACCCCCAAAAAAAATTAAATTGGACATTTAATTTAAGACGGATAAAGTGACATGAGATCCTCTGTAACTAAAATCTTCTATTTCTCTGTATCGAGAGCTATGATGATGGTTTTTAGGGTCTATGATGATAGTATGTTCAATTATTATAACCTTACAAAAAAATAGAGTTATAACGTCGGTACATATCGTCGTCATAAATCATAAAAGCTGTCGTTATAAGTCTCGATACAGATAAACAAATGATTTATTTACAGAGAATCTCATCCAAAATTAAGTATACTAAAGATTAAGTATACTAAAATTGTACCAGACAATTCATTCTTTTAAACTACCCTGCACACCGCACTACACCGACAAATAATTATAAATAAAAAAAATTAATTATATCTTTTTTATAGAGATCTTGGGCTTCAAACTCACCAACACCTATTTAATAATTTAATATATGTGTAACACATCTTCAAAAGCAATACACCACTAATTCAACAACAAATATCAATATAACACCGCTTTCCACTAATTCAACAACAAATATCAATATAACACCGCTTTCGGTTTATTTATTTTTATATCAAAACAATATCGATCAAGTCATTAGTTTGATTCAATTTGACCGATGGCCATCTCTAAAATCAGTCATAATGTTGGGATGATGAAAATTGTTTCCATACCGTTTTTAGGGTATAATTTGTACATATATAATTATTCCTGTTTTATATATTTATATAAATAATGTTAGAGATCTCAAAAATATAATATGTGATATTAAATAAGATAAAATATACTTTACAATAATACCAATTAAAAATGATTTACCCAACTAATATAATAATGCCATATTATTCAAAACACACCAAAATTTTAATATCTCTAACATTACCCTACTTATATCTGCAGGAAGCATAAGATCCATGATTGTTATTAATTTTAGGGACTACTGAGCACTCACTTACTCTTATTTAAAAATGGTGCCTAGTGATCTATAATTGAGATTAAACTTTATGTTCTTTCTTTTTATAAATTTTATTAGACTTTAATATCCTAGAAATGATTGAATTTGAATTCAAGTATATTCCTAAATTCATATCATATACTATATTCTTTGGCATATAACACATTGAATGTTTTAAGTCAACAATAAGAATATATTGATGCTAACTTTTGTCTTCATAAAATTTTATGGCATAACTTAAATAAAAGGATGTCATTATAACAAGCTACCATACCCTTCAATCTAACAGTAAACATTATTATGCTCCCAAAGAGGGGGAGGGGGGGAATCAATTGTTAATGTTATTTGTTCTAAAAAGAGTCTAATTTTTCATTAGATGATAAAAAAGAAGAAAAAATAAATTATACGTCGACAAATTTTATGACGAAATTGAATTGTGATTGATGTGAAATTTTAAACAATAAAATATAATAAATCAGTGTGAGACCCTTCTTAATTCTCACTTATCTCGTGTATATACACACGTCGGTAGTTACTATCGACATAAATTTGTGGTCATATGGAACAAGACTCTTATATAAAATAACATAATTTCTTCAAATTCATCATCATAATTAACTTATCATGACACTAAATACTAAACTAAACACTCTATACATTTCAGTAAGAATATAGAACAAAAAAAAATACATCATTATAGTTTATAAATTTTTACAAATAGACTTATTTATGTGGGACATATAGATTAGTATATAAGCTCATGTTCATTGGGCTTCAGTTAGGACTGTTCAAAATTTTCGACTTAATCGGTTTTTTTGGTATACCGGATCAGTTTGAACCGGTAGGCTTGGTATAAAAATGACCGGTTCGGTGTCGATCTGGTACACCGGTTTGGCAACTTTTGGTTCAATATATACCGGTTTTCTATTTTTTTTTTATTTTTTTATTAATAATAATAAAATTCGGTATAACCGGTGAAAATTGGTGCTGAACTGGTTCAACCAATTTCAATACCAGTTCGGTTCAATACTGGTTCGATTCAGTTTGATTTTTACCGGTTGAACACCCCGATCTTCAGTGCCATTAATAATTTTCACTGCCATGAAGTATGCTTGAAAAGTCTCGGTCTGAGATGAAGACAGAGTTGGGCAATTAGCAGGAGAGAATAGACAGCCAGAATATTACTACTAGATCTTGGACTAGACACTATTCCTTTTATAGATGTGGACAAGTCCGACCATTCCAATGTTTTCAAATTTTCGTCCAGCACAAACGACTGAACAAATTTTGGCATTTATTAGGGCTACTTCGCTTCACGGGCAAAAGAATAACCTCATGTAATTCGAATTCAAACAAGATGAGTTTTCGTACCTGCTTTTTATAACTTAAGAGATTTAAGTCCGATTCATGAAAATTAAGTATTTTTTGAGTGTTGATGAAGTTTTAACCTAATGATTAAGATTGAGATACTTGAACTTTAGTGTTAGATTTAATTCTCACTGTTCTCGACATTCTCGTTTATAACACTCCTAAACTAACTATAATAATATATTTTATTCCGAAAAAATGATCTCACTTGTAACACCCTGAACTTACTATAATATTATCCTGAGAAAAAAATTGTTTGTGCGCTTTCATCGAAGGTGAATTTAACTTTATTTCATTTTAAAACTAAAATATAAATAAATATTGTTAGACAAAACCAAATGCATCTTAAATGCAAATGAAAAATACAAAGTCTAAACCAAATAGAATATCAAGTTTGATGACTTTTCGTACCTAGTTTTTATAACTTACAAGATTTAAGTCTGATTAATGGAAATTAAGCATTTTTTGAGTGATTAAATCTTAACCTAATAATTAAGATCAAAGTATCTTAACTTTAGGTATCATATTCGATTCTCATTGTTCTAGACATTCTTACTTACAACACCCCTAAATTAATTATAATATATCATATTCCAAAAAAAATAATCTTATTTGTAACACCCTGAATTCACTATAATATTATGCTATTCCGAGAAAAAAAATTGTTTGTACGCTTCAAAGTGAATTTAACTTCATTTCGTTTTTAAACTAAAATATAAATAAATATTGGCAGGCAAAACCAAATGCATCTTAGTTGCAAATGAAAAATACGAAGTCTAAATTAAATAGAATTTCAATTTGATGTGATATTATTATATTTTTACTTAACAATTTATTATTTATTACGTACTTAATTACTATGGGAGTAATAATCTAATAAAATAACAACACATCAAATTTAGCACCCTAAGTTGAATAACAATCATTAAATATATTACATTAGACGCTATTGATTCCAACTTATGTTTCAAAACAACATTCGCAAATGAGAACGGATATTTTTACGTGTTTTTTTAATATTTTTATGTGATATGAGATTATAAAATGAGATTTATTTTTATGTATAAGAGAACGATTTAAAAATATTAAAAAATATATATAAAAATAATATTCACTTTTACAAATTACTTGTATGTTTAGAAAAAAGTTTAAAATAGACATGAAAAATCAAATTATTCATAAAAAATTTAAATTAAATTATAATGCAAATTTAATTAAGCTCTAAAAATTATATATAAAACTGGTAATAAAAATCATGATTGTATTAATTATGCTAATATAAATTCATATTAACTATAAATTTAAAAACATAGCGGGACACTTATTTTGGGACAGAGAATTGTCCAAGTAGGAATAGGAGACGCCTACCATCCTATTTTCCGTAAGTCTTTGTCTTGGCTCAACTTTTTTTTGGTGTTTAAACGGACACTCCTTCCATTCCTTCCTTTTGCAACCTTTCTCCTGCCCCTTTCTTCTCTCTTTAGGTTTTTAAGGTTTGCAGATCATTCTGATCTGAAATCTGATACCTAATTATTTACAATTAACAAAATCAACAAACGGGAGATCGATCTTGGGATATGTACTCGTTGAAAGAAAAAGTGTCGGACAAGCTTTCTCATCTTTTTTCTAATTCTCCTTCTTCTTCCTCCTCTTCATCTGCATATTCATCTTCTGCAGCTCCCCTTCTCCATCAGGCTCAGGTACCTTATAAATGATGCAATACAATTCATTTATGTTAAACATGTAATTGTTTGAGCTCGTTTTGGCTTAATCATGCCTGATCTATTTATCTCTTCGAATAAGATCTCTTTTTTTAGGCAATTGGGGATGCGGGATTTCAATTATGTAGTTTATGTTTGGATGGAGATAAATCATTTTGTCGGTGATCTGGAATACTTGAAATGAATTGCATGTGGAGATACCTTAAAATCAATTATAGTAATGCAGATTCTGAATTCATGTCCTTCTGTATAAGCTTTATTAGCTTAAATTTTGTTTTTTTATCTTTCCTCGGGTGTTGTTTTCTTATTTCACACTTGAATATTCCTCGTAATGTGTAGCAAGGGATTTCTGCTATTGTATTAGGTTAATGTTGAGTTGGGCTGTCAAATCTATACATATTTCTGTTGTGATAAAAAGTTATAGACAATGGGGTTTATGTAGTATGAATAAAGATGAATAGTACACTAGTAATTGTTTTTAAGGTTTTGAGTTAAATCTTACTAGCTCCAAGTGCTACCTCGAATCCAATTTTCTTGAGTTGATCCGTAATTCAGTGCCATGCACAGATAAAGGGTTTGTTCTGTTCCATTCTTATACTCTGATGGTTGTTTCTAGCTTAAGTGGTTAATGGAATAGGTTTTCCCAATAAATTAATCAAATGTAGATGTTGATTTGCTGATATTTTCCCATGTTATACTTGATTTTGTAATGCATGTTTTTTAATTGTGTAGGCCAAACAATATAATAAGGAAGGAAAATACTTTTCTTCTGTTTTTTCCTATATTCTCCCCTCAAAAAGCTTTAATGGATTTAGATCAAACAATAAGCAGCATGATATTAAGCCAATTCAGTCACTTCCTGTCAGATGGAAAAGTAGAAGTTTCTCCCAGGAAGATAAACCTTTGGACAACTATGTGGAATGTGAATATAAGTGTGAGAATGAGGGACCAGCAACTCTGCATGGTAATGATGGAGAGCATGGCTTTGTGATGGGTCAAACATTTGACGATGAAGAAACCTTCGGTGCTCCAAAGGAAAATGGAGATCATGGCTCTGAAAAGAGCACTAGTGGTTCTGATGTATTTGAAGATGCCACTGATTCACCTAGTTTAGAGAAGTCCATGCCGAAACTCACCCATGAATCTCTTTTCATTTCCTTCGATTTGTATGAATTTTTCCAGTCGTCCCTTCCCAATATAGTGAAAGGTTGCGAATGGGTGTTGTTGTATAGGTAAGATTGGCTTTATTTTCAGCATACACTGAGTTCTCTTGTATTTTATTTGTTTGATGTTAATATTTTGCATTCATTCACATGAAGGGCAGTACGGTGAAACATGGTATATCACTTCGTACACTTATACGCAAGAGTGCTGATCTTCCTGGTCCCTGTTTACTGGTATGTTCACATCTATTCCTTTACTATCTTCTATATGGGTATTTGCTTCTTGAAATCAGTTTTTGTTTTCTGACTCCTTAAAGCGAGGTGATGTGAATTATATTGTACACACAGATCGCTGGGGATATGAAAGGTGCTGTATTTGGTGGATTGCTGGAGTGCCCCCTACGACCTACTGCAAAGAGAAAGTATCAAGTAAGTTTACTACGTGAGTGTTGTTATGAGAATGTGTAGGCAAATTGCTGGACATATGTAATATCTTTTGTATTTCTCATTCTTTATTCACTATTAATATCCAAAATGATGCTACAAGTGACTCGGTACTAAATGAATTTGACAGGGGACAAATCAAACCTTTGTATTCACAACCATATATGGGGAACCAAGGTTATTCAGACCAACTGGTAAGAATTTCATAGAGAATTTATCATTATCCCAAATTTTATACTTCCTTCGTCCCATGTTATCTGCAACTCTTTCGTTAGAATGTGCGGCACAAATTTTAAGGGGTGTAAAAAACATAGTGCGAGTGCCATCACCAGCACAGAAACGAATTAGGGACAGCAGAATTATACCCTTGAGAGATGAAGCTCTTTATTTATTTATTTATTTATGATTGGCCATTCTAATCTTTAGATTCCCATGGAAGCTATAATTTATCTATGGCAGGAAACGTGTTTTACTAAAATATTTAGAAAGTGTCTTTCCATTGTTCACCAACTTCAGGCCTGTGTGTAGATGTGTATAAAATGTTATATTATGCGTAATTGTTATGTCTAAATATTTCAAATTATATGATCGCTGCATGTGTTCGTGCATGTGTTCATGACCTTTTTACTAGTTTTCTCAGCTTCCTTTTCTCTTTCTGGGACTATAAAAACTTAAATTTGAATTGAAAATTGATAGTCCTAAGTCTGTGTTACAAAATTTTGTTTCTTATGAAAATTCACTGATGCTTGTCATTGACCATTAATGGCCTCTGTAAGTTATAACCATACATACTTATTTATTATCAACCTTGATATTTTCTTTGATAAGTATGAATGTAGACACTGGCATACAGAAATTTTGATGGATCAAGAAGCATTTGAACTATATAAGTGTGATTACTTAATATAAAAACTATATTAATGAGACTTACTGTGGAATGATAAACTGGGGATCTATATAATAACAAGCGCGTTAGTGCGTTCATTTACTGTTTATTTTTTTTGGCTAGTGAACACCTTGATTTCTTTGAGTTGAGCTGTAGGGTACATATGGTTACAATTGAGTGGAAACAAAATTCGTCCCTTGTTCACCTAGTAATAGATGAGGACGGCAATGCTCCATATATGCTGTTGTATGATTTTTAGCTAATAGTGTGCTTATTGTGTGTGCATAGGTGCCAACCGGTATTTCTACATGTGCTTAAATGAGTTGTTGGCACTTGGAGGGGGTGGAAATTTTGCTTTACGCTTGGACAATGATCTGTAAGTTTCTCTCTTGAACACTTCTTCATATTTATGTTTTCTATTCGTAAATTCTTCATTTGTAGTATGAATTTCTTGTCAAAAGGTTAACTGGAACTAGTGGACCTTGCGACACGTTTGGGAACCTATGCTTGGCTCATGATCAAGAATTTGAAGTGAAGAATGTTGAGGTAATGCTTAGTCTTTTGAGCCACATTTTGTTAAATAGTTTTCCAAGTTTACTGAGGGAAGAAAAAGGGAAGCAAAAATATGCAAGTAAAGAAAATTAAGGAAGGCTAGACATTGTTTGTAAATGCTTTTCTTAATCTCTTATCCTGATTTGTTTTCTTTTAGAAAGTTGGTAAAGAAAAGCAAAAGTAATTTCAATAATTTTCACCTAAAATGTCCACTGAAACTGAAAAATGATTGATAAATGCCTTTTAATTTTTTTATGCCAGACCTTTACATTTTTCACCTACTTTTTTTGTGACACTGTTGTGTTTTGGGATAATTAAAAGATGGTCAGGTGGCCCACTTAAGAAAATTACCATGAGAGAGATAAATGGAGCCAATGATGGTACTGAAGTATAAGTTGAGTCTAATAGGATTCAGTTGACCAAGTTATTACAAATAGAAGTTGTATCTAGATTCGAAAGGTAGAGACTTAGGTTTTTATGAACCAAATTGAGAGCTTGATGATAGTAGTTTGAAGGCATAACCTTTCTCAGCTAGATCATCGTGCTACAGTGTCATAATGTTTTCATCACGTGTTGACCTAATAAAAAGAGTTCTCGACTGGCGAGGTGGAATTATAATTTGCCATTCTTCAACTATTGCTAGCGTAGTAGAGGTTAGGTTCTTATTCTTTGATTCGTCTTAATATATTTATACTTTTGTGTGTCGAGTGAGCTAACTTTCTTCAGGATATTACAAACCTCCATTAGTTTGATTGGATGTACTACTGGAAGTTGAAGTGTAGAAATCTTCTTTCTCTATAAAGTTGATGGTATAAATTTTTTATCTTAACTCGAGGAATGGAAGAAAAAGAAATGGGTTGGAGCTCTTGAACTCCAATACAAAGCCAAACTCGCAAATTTTAAATGTATTCAATATATATTTGCAACTATTAGCTGTAAGTGAATATTTGCAACTAATAACCAAAGGGTCTTGGCCCAATGGTTACTCTCATCTCTTGGTAACCAAGAGGTTGAGGTTCCAAACCTTGACAAAGTCAAGTTGGGGTGCGCTTATTTAAATTTCTGTCTAAACTAGCAAAAAAAAATAATATTTGCAACTAATCATTAGCCATAGTGAACACGGATACATTCTTTTTTATATAACTTGTATCTGATTTTATATCCTAAAATTGTCTTTCCTTCTCTTTGCAGCTGTGGGGTTTTACGCATTCATCTCAATACATGACCTAAAAGGGGGCTGATATATTGGCTTTGCTATTTTCTTGCTGTCTTATTTATAATCCAATTCTTTATTCTTTTCTTTCCAGTCATGCCCTCATTGTTCTTGGAGGGATTAATTATTTTTAGATGCAACATATTATAGTTCCAGTTGAGTGTTTGTTATGTTTATATATTTATTATCTGTTGTAAAAAAAAATTGTTACCCTGTTTTTCCTTCCTCTACCCTTTTAGCTCATCCTTTTGATGGTATTTTTTGTGAAATTGTTCACCCTCTTTCTTTTTCAGCAAAAAGTTTCATCAACACCCAAAAAGAAACACACAAGTGGCAAATCTACAAGTTTTGGATAGGGGCACAAAGAAGTACAATACATGGCTTACATACAAAACTCCTATTCAAACCAATGCAACTAACATTATAGAACCAAAAGTTGGGCACACATCCAACTGAATGTTCACAAAATCCAATAGCTCAGTAAAATATGAAGCGAGTGATGATCGGGCCATTTAAAGTGAGAAGCTAGCTCTGCTTTTAGTTCATCTCAGCTCAGATTCACAGGCTGACCGTAAAAACCGAATTGTCTTGCCCAAACAAGAATAAGTAGATAGGATCTAAATACTATATCTATCTTAATCTTAAAAAAATAAGACATGATATTAAAATTCGTATCATATTTTATTTTTTAATGATTAAAAATAGATATAGTGTTTGATTTTATATTTGAATGTAGACTTGTCTCCCAACCAAACATTGACAAATATGAGAACGAAACAACATCCTACCGAATATATGGAACTAGCATGGAAGAAAGAGGTATTTGCAAATTGCAATGAACTAATTTTTTATTTATAAAATACTTGTAATTTACAATTCCTTAAAATCATTTTACAGATCTCTTATTTGGAAAAGCTTTTAAAATCGGCAAGAATTTGCACTAGCGTAACCACATAGTAGTATATAACGTATAGATATGTATTTATGTGTATATATCAAGTCTAGTTTGATACTTATACAAGAACACTCCAAAGTTATGTTTGTTTATAAAAAATATATTTAAAATTAAACTATTTACCTTAATTTAATACTACTTTACACTATTTAATTCTTTGATGAAAGATTATTAATCCCTCAATGTTGTTAGTCACATAAAGCCATTTAATAGTTTAAAATAAAAAAGACTATTAATTTCAAATTTTTCATGAGATTATATAATCCCACATAAATAACCTTAGGAATGATAAAAAAAAATAGTCCATAAAATTATTTAATCCCCCATTATGAGATGAAATAATTAAAAATAATATTAAATTAATATAAATAGTCTAATCCTAAATATATTTTTCGTGAACAAACATAACCCAAGCGTTAATTACTCGTCTCTAAATTTGAAACAAAGGGAATAAAAGCATCATAGATATCAAATTACTCCTTGGGTGTTAAAATGATACAAAATGACTTGCATGAATAAAGTTCCGCGGTGCCTCGCACTTACCTCGCCCTGCCTATGGATGTCAACCTTCCCTACCCAATCATCTCATGTTTTTGGTGCATCTAAAACTAAATAACTGAATATGATAAAACAATAGATCCCACTGTCAACTTTCACTTCTTCAGCCCATTAAGTACAATGATCCAGTGACAGCAGCAGTAGATACTGCAGAATTGCTAGCAATTACACACCTTACATAGGTGTGGTGAAAGCATTTTTATTCCTCCATTGAACTATCCCCACCAGGCAATCCAAAGATCCTGAGGTTCCGATCCATTGAGCCAACCGCTATGTATTTTGCATCTGGACCAAATTTTACAGAAGACACTTTACCTACATCACACAAGTCGCAACATCATGTAATTATTTCCCATTTAAGTTTACTCTGAAAACTATATTCTGCTTCTGTGTTTGCACGCATATGTGACACAGAGAGGGAGAGAGGGGGAGGGAGAGGGAGAGGGAGAGGGATAGGGAGAGAACCTGTGCCAGACAAATCAGGGAAGGTTTTGATACAATTCCATTCCGACTTGACGTTGGCAACTTGGTACACTCTGCAGAAATGTGATGATAACATGGTTAACACATTGAGAATCATACAATATGTAGTGAGCAATTTCAAGACTTAAATATGCAACTCATCCAATAAGTGTACCACAACTTAATTAACTATAGCATAGCCCTGCAAGGTTTTCAAGTTAAATGTGATGAAGTAGAAGCATTTTGACAAGTTGATGGCAAACCTATGACCACAAATTAAAGCCCAGACCAAAAAGTTCATTGCACTACCAACCTGATATCTGAGCCTCCTATTGCAAGGTAACTTCCACTATGATCAAAGTCCACTGCAAAAAAACAGTAACAGAGGAAGCATTATGCACCAGATAACTTAAACTTTACATTAAAAGTCAGAAAAACATAAAAATTGTAGAAAATCTTTCTCCCAGTGACATTTACTACATGATGTCAAAGACAATAAGGATCCCTCAAAAAGACCAAGGAACAAAAATAATACCGAGGACACTTTATCCAGTGTAAGATAATAATGAAAACTACAATGGCAATCTCCAATATATGGTAAGACTACAATCTTCAATATATGGTTGAGACTTTTCTACAACAACTTATTGCGAGACAACAACTTATTGCTAGTTATGTAGACAAGCAGCATAGCTTGGATAAAATGGAGAGTTATGCAACAGTCATTTTATGGGACAGTGGCTCAACAATTGCACTGCTGATATGTAATTGCAGTCTTGGGCCAACTATCGGAAATGCTGTTGCCACCAGGACTTTCCACCCCAACTGTTTGTCTACCTTTTCTAATATATATGTGCTTGTGTGTGAGACGCATAGATGTATATGTATACGAATTTGTGTTTTAGTGTGAGTTTGTTTGTGCATGCGTAACCTATATACAATTATAGAAGAGTATTAATGTATATTTTCTGGCAAAAGTAATTACAATTACTCTTTAAATGATACCCTCGCAGAATTGTTACTACCACCTCCTCACTATTCTAGTCATCCTCGTTCCTTGGCAGAATAATTTTATGACGTTTTGCAAACACATCTACATGTTGTATTTTCAATTTATTTATAGTCTTTGACATATGTATCCATTACAAACAAAAAAACAAAGATAAATAATACTCCCTCCGTTCTAAAATAGAGGAGTGTGCTAAAGGAGAATCGCCGTGAGATTTCCAACAGCGTTTCAACTCAATTCTGTAAGCTTTCTTAAGATCTCACACAAGTATTTCATTGTGCATGGAAATACATACCAGATTGTGTTGCATGGAAATACATACCAGATTGTGTTGATGTATTTTCATCATATGGCGAGAAGGTCCTGAAATTCCTCAATTTGCGTAGATCCCACAGCTTAACACCATCTTGAGCAGCAGTCTGACAAGTTGAGGGGGGGAAATTATTCTATGAAATGTTTAATCAGCTAACATATTTTGCATTTCTCAGTTAGACAAACACATACCGCTAGAAAGTAACCATTTTCTGAAAAAGAGATGGCAGTTACTGCCCCGACATGACCATCAAATCTTGCAACATTTGCCTGCAGACAAACAAGATACTAATAAGACTTGAACAGGAAAAAGAAGAAAAAACAAATTAAGGGTAGAACTACAATAGTATAGTATCATACTTGGCTTTTTACATCCCAAATCTTAACAAGAGACCCAGAAGTGCCTGTTCCCAGGATGAGACCATCAGGATGAAAGGCTGCAGATGTATAACCTTCAGATCCCGAAGCATCAGCAACCTGCAGAATACCTCCAGTTCAGAAGTTATGTAGAAACACTTGCCAGAGGCATTCAGACACTTTGTAAAGGTGCCTGCAGGTGCACAAACATATGGATGTGCATGTAGAATGAGCAAGTGATAGTGTGTGTGTGTGAAGGAGGGAAGGAGGAGAGGGAGCGAGAAGGAAACCTGTGTGAGGCATAAACCAGAAGAGAGTTCATAAAAGCACCAAGTACTATCAAGAGAAGCTGTCACGAAGTAGTTGTTGGTTGCATGGACGGTGACAGCTTGCACCTGTCACAATGAATACATAGATCATTGTCAAAAATCGAGGATTTTGTGGAAAAAATTAGAACTACATACCAATGAATCAAACAGCTAATATAATGGACAGAACTGAAAGGATCTGTAATAAATACTATCATTGTGTAGAATACATAAACATATATATAAAGCTTGTTAGTTTAGGTGGGGATCAGCACACAATCGTTCTGACTAATAAGCATATACCCCAAGTCCAAGTGACTTCTCCATGAAAGTATCCATTTATTACAAAAAAACCTACATGCTACGCTTTTTTTTCTTTTTGCTTTTTTTTTTACGAGTCTACATGCATGAATTTCCAATCAAGCATCTCAATGAAATGCTTTCCACTCCATGGACTAACAGCATTAGGAAAGAGGGGGAAAAACACAGTTCTAAAGGAGAAAATTCAGCTAATTGAACTAATAAAAGAAGCAATTATGGAGTTCTAAATCAGTAGTTAGAGACAAAATGATGACCAGATAAGAAAAGTGAAACTCGTTTACCTCAGCTGTATGATCCTTTAAGATGTGCCTACAATCATAGCTCCCATTCTCTGAACCTTGCCATACACGAACTGTCTGTAAAACCATCAAGTGATATTTTGAAGTCAACTCAAGATAATTTCAAAATTAAAATTGACATGAATTCCTTCAATTTTAATTAATACAATAATGAGTATCGCAAACTATCTAAAAAGTACTAATTGTAATATTTATTGTTTTATAATTTTAATGAATCATCTCAATTTTGAGTTTGGAAATGGCTAAATTTGACTTTCAAAAGTATCTTATAATTTGGAAACGAGGTAGTATTATATAGCATTCACAGAGAAAGTGCAGCACATTCTGTACTATATATAAAGAAGTGTGCTTCACAATAATGTATATATAAACTTTTGAATCTTTTATGGAATTTAGGATGAAATTCTAATCAATAGAGAAAACTACTTTGGACACAATTATATGGAGAAGAAAGCACCATCATATAGACCTGGCAATGTTAGTTGAGAACTGTCAGGTCAACCCAGACCACCTACATTTAAGTGGGTTGGGTAGAAACTAGTTTTAAACTAATTTACCTAGATTCAGCCTGCAGGGAAACTCTTAAACAATTCAAACATTAATCACTGTTATTATGTTATCATCCTTTATTATCATGGTTTATATTTCTTTCCCTCAATCTTTTGTTGCTGATAAAAAAAAAATTCCGAGGACCAAGAGTAAATTGAGAGAATTTTCTCAAAAGCTTCAGTACACTAGATGGTGAAGAATACTTTAAAAATGTTATCTGCATTAGGTATTTGAAATAATATTCAAATACGGATAATATCCGTTTTGGTTCATTTTATTCGAAAGAACAGATTATTCGAATATTTGGTATCTAAATTTGTTTATCAATCACCTAAAAAACAATTCATTCAAATTATTTACAAAAATTAAACAAAAAAAACTGAATAACTACTCATCGCCATTTAAAGTTTAAACAATACATATTAATTAAATATTCTAATCATAAATGGGAGAAAAATGTCAAACAAATCATCATCCATCATTAACCATAAAAATCAATCAAATTTTAAATATCCTAAAAAAAGTATCAAATTAACAGTACGTTCTTGTACTATATAATTTATTGTTAAGTGATACATTTTTGATTTTATAAACTTTACAATAATAAAAATGCATTAAGTAAAATTAAATGAATTCATTTCAATTTATTGGTATTATAATAAAAGTGTTATTTCCTACTTTTTAGAAGTGAAATGACATACTTTTAAAATAATTTTCGTATGATAGTAAAAATTAATTATTATATAAGGAATGTCATTTGAAAAATTATTTTTACTTAATATATATATAATTGATAATTTAATTATTAATATATATATACACACACACATGCACACAAAGACACATAAATTATTCGGATACATATAAAAATTCAAATATCGAATTTTAGATATTCGCTATCCGTCGGATATATTTACAATCAGATCGGATGTTAAATGAATGCGAATACGTCTACATCTGTATTTATATCTGTTTATTTGTGAAAACCTTGAAAACAAATACAAATATTGTTATTCTAACACAAAAAAAGATGGAACAGAGAGTTGACATAGGTAGTCTCTGTCTTAAGGTGTTTATTATCCCGTACTACTAAGGTTTGCTAAAGGCTACTAGCAATATACCTCTAGGATATATGTCAAACCTATACTATTTCACTGTGATAGCAATTCACAAGTCACAACTGAAAACTCTACAAAATTGCTTTGTAAAGGTTGAAAGAAATTTCAGAAAATAAAGAGACTACACAGAGAATAATTACGTTACAAGAAGATACATATAGAAGAAAGAACTACAGTCGTTTCCTAGGATAATCGAGGGGAGTGAAGATTGAAATCCGACCGTCGAGAACAAACAAATCTTAACTAGAGAAAATGATTTTAGAGACAGAATAGCATTTAGAGAAATCAATTTGAGATGATGTTAGCTATATACTTACAGATAATATCAATTGATTAGAGATTTGATCAAGACTCTTCATTCTTTCTCTCTCTAGAATGAATGACTTTATTTAGGTCTTGGACTCCTCATTCCTGGGTGTAAAAATAGATGATCTGAAATATGGGTTACTTGGATTCAATCCATAACCGCATGGGTTCAAACCACTTAACCTATTTTAAAAATGGATAATATGGTTTTAGTTTCAAATGGACCCGTAAACTATATTACGTTAACCATATCCAAACCAACCTATATTTTGCCAACTCTAGCACCATATATCAGTAGATTTTTAGCACTATTACACGTTCAATTAACAACTGTTAGGTTTTATGAAAGTAAAGTTCTACGATATGCTTCCATACAAAATTCTCAAATGAAAAGAGGCTGAGCTTTCTTATACACAATTACACATTGACTCTCTTGAGTACAAAATTACACAAGAACGGGAACATATAGAGAAATCGTATAAACATTCAACTACAGCTATTTAAACCTAGTACTTCTCTTTCTTTAAAATTCTGAACATCTGCTATACCAGAAAACCTCAATTTTTCTTTTTTCAGACAACCACACAAAACATATTATTTTCCAGTTACACTGCTCTCACTGAATTTGATCCTAGTCTTTGGTTGGGTCCTCTTGTTTGGCCTTTCTTTAAAAGGTAACCATTTAGAAAGGGCTGTTTTTTTCATCAGAAGACTGAAATGGGAAATAAACACATCACCATTGAGAGCATTGAGCTGCTACAATTGCGCAGCAGAAGTCTTATTAACGAAGCGGGCATGTGAAAACATCTGATTCAAAAATTGTAGGATACAAAACGCTGGGTAAACATTAAAAATTAAATATATAGACGTGCACGTATCATATAAAATTATATGCATTTAAAACCAAAAAAGAGTAAGAATGAAACTATTGATCATTATCACCACTAAGTTTTAGCCACACTCTTCCATATTTTCAAGTTGCCCCGATTCTCAAAAACAATTAAATATTGATCTTCAATTGTGATTACATCCAGGCCACCAACCCCAACATTTTTACAAGGTTCACAAGTTAATCTTTTGAAGGATGTAATAAACTCAAAATCTCGCAAGGAGACGTTTCCCCAATGTTTCTGAGAGTTTAAGAAAGCCAACAAGTTTCTGACATATATGTGACTAAGGGAGAGTTTCCATGGTTCATAGAGCACCTCCTCCTGTCTCCTCGTTACGGTAATAGCCAACATTGTACTGGTATGTAATGGATAGTATTCCTTTTCCGGAGGGGAACTAAAATAAGATAAAAAGTTCTAAGATTCTCTCTAAGAAAGTATTTCCTTTTTAACTGGGAAGCCGAGCATGGATCAGTGCAGCTGAGAGCTAAGCATGCCGCAGTTAACTATAGGTAGGCCTTAGTCAAGCGTTAGGATCGGGGAAACTTGGGGAGGTTATTAACACAGTTCATGCTGATGCGTAGTGCACATATTGCAGGCAGTCACATGCCTGAAGCAATATCACCCATTTTTTCAATGAACTAAATCTTGAATCTTTTCCATAGTAGTACATCAGTCTTAAGTTTTTGGAGCACCAGCTGATGGGGTGGGGGAAATAGACAGAGGGAGAGAGAGGACCCATATGATAAACAAACACAAGGATCACAATCTATCCTCTAGACCAGGAACAAATAACTATGCAATTCTAACTAGGAATTTTAAAGCTACCCAACTCAGAGAAAGCTTTCCCATCACAAAAATTGAACTACATTACACTCGCAAGTTAAGATAACTACCAAAAACAGCTTCATCAAACTGTAGTGTACCAAATAAATGTCCAATCCAGCTTACAATAGTGTTATTTCCTTGTGATTCATATGCACTAATGCACGTCACATGACATCAACATGATCCCTTCAGATTCTTGAAAATGGCACATAATTTAAGAGTGTCCTGCATGTTAATGCAATTGAAGCTTTACCAGATACAACCCTATGTATGTAATTCAATTCTTAAAGTTTAAGTATGACTGAAAGCAACTTCATGTTCTCAATAACATTCAAAATAAGAATTATTCATTTAGCTCAGTGGCTTCTTAAAATATTGTGTTTCCCCTTTAAGAGAACCGAATTATGGCTTTTTTAATCAAAACAAAATAAATAAATATTCCAGCATATAGGAGTTCCAAGACCTTATTAGTCTCAGCAGAGTTAATGACCCAAAGTGAAGTGCATACATTTTAAAAAAGGTTAGCAATGTTTTTCAGCGTGATGACTCATGAACTACATACACTACACAAACATGACAACCAACAAGTTTCATAGTGAAAAACAGTATTTTCAACAAAAGGAAAAAAAGAAAGAAAACAAAGCGAACAATGTCAACATAACCAATTAGAGCTTAAAGGGAAAAGATTGTAAAGCGGGCAAAATGCAAAGGATGATTAGAAACATAAATTCCAGCCCAACAAAAGTACACCAACCTTATCAGCAGAGCCAGTAACTACTAGTTCACCTTCAGCTACAAATCTAACACTTGTGACCTTAAAAAAAGAGAGAATGAACAAACACAATAATTAGCCAAGATCCTTAACCAAAAATAAAAGATTTAACAGAGAAAAAACCTTTTTCGAATGACCACTAAGTGTAGATAGGATCTCTCCTGAAGTTCGATCAAAGACTATAGCATTTGTATCAACCCCACCAGTAGCAATAATATCCTGATAAACCAATAATGAGAATGCTTTAATAATAATTATTTTAGTTTCAGTTCCCTCTAGAAAAGAACAATATAACACTAAATTTAGGCTCAAATCATTCCACATACATGCGATGCTTAAATAAAATAGAGCCATTATATGTAGATAACAATTCCCTTCTGCTGTCCATATCGATGCACTTGATTGAACACAAAATTTCATGCAATTATGTATAGCAAGAAAAATTTATGAAATAAAAAAGATATTCACTATTTTGGATAAAAGAAGGAATGCTATTTAGATGAGGATGGTAGAATATAAGCAGAAAAGAGGTCTTCCAATTTTATTTTATGGTTAAGAGGTCCTTCAAATATCACAAATACAAAAAGTCCTCATTGAAGGATAGTTATCCAGTTCCTACGTGTCAAGTACTCAATCTTCAAAAAGCACCTTATTACAAAAATCCAAAGCAGTGCCAGCAGGGATATTAGATGCTTCAATGTTAAGCTTGCATGCATATAAACTTCAACTAATATACATACCCAATCTCTGCCAAGTAAAAGAGATCAATCTTCTCTATAGAAAAATAATAGGATTCTCAATCTTGAAGTTAAATCATATCTATCTGGTGTAAAGTTGTTGAGTAACATCCATAAGACAGACTGGCAAAGTTTGTACAGTCAAAGAAGCACATTTAGATAACACAATTAAAAATAAATTTGAGTACCATATGGTCTCATGTTCTCTGACCACGCATATTAAAATGGAGTTGAACAACTTATGTGATGCCATTTAAGCAACTTCGGACGAAGTAAAGCCAAGTTTGCTGAGTTTCAGTTGTTAATTTATGTGCATTTTCTTATTTTGCTGACTGGTGAAACTCACCTAAGGAAGAGAGGGAGAGAGAGAGAGTTGTTCAAATCATACTTTAAAGAGCTAAAGGATGTCACTTGTCTTGTAATGCACACATAACCACATTCTGCACTGTAATTGAAATTAGACATACAAACTTTGCTCTAAACATTGGCCATCAATGGAATCGTTGAGCATAGTATTATAAATCCCACCATATATGCATAAAACACCCCCCACCAAAAACAAATACTCATACAGATAGCATATGGATAACTAAAAACATATTCCAGGTGTAAAATATGAATAAGTATGATTGCAGTTTCAAATGCAATGATATCCATACCTTGGAGTTGTGGATATCCACAGATAATATTCCAGGTTTGTTGGTTTTGTGAAGAGGGTAACTATGAAGCTGAGTGTATCTTTCAACAGCATCAATGGGAGCTAATGAGGGAGGGATCTGAAAAACAGCAGAAAGGATTAAGAATTAAGATAAACACAATACATACTTTCTAAAAGATTGACAGCATTGCTGCATCTAACTGGTATTGAAGAGGTAAAAAAAGAGGAAGAATACAATTATAATACCCAAAGTAGAAGAATCAGCCTATTTGTATGAAAACACCGTAAATTATATATCATTGTGGATAATACCTGCCGCTTTTTCCGTTGCTGTGACAGTGCCGCATTGCAGTCTGTCAACTCTGCAATGATGCTAGTTGAAATTCCTGGCCGTACTCTCTTCCCATCAGGACCCAATTCATCCTCCTCAGCAGCTGTAATGACAAGAAGAAAAAACAAATGACTTATTATGAATAAAAGCAACCAAGTTAAGATAAACCGCAAAATCAAAATGGAGAACAAGTTGAAAAGGATAGGAACCTCTTTTCCCATTGCTTAAAGCAGAAGCATTTACTGTCATTGCAGTTGTTGACATGGGTACCTGTCTTTCTGCCTGTGCTAACAATGACCTTGCCTCATCTCTTTCTTTCTTTAGTCTAGCAATTACACGGCAGGCAGCATCATGCTGCAAACATATAGAAGAACCATAATGAATTTAAATAAGTAGACAACTGCTAAAAAGAAATTTCTAAAAAGCAGAGACCAAATATGTTAGTCACTAGTACCTGGTAAAGGGCATGGCTCAATTCTTCCCTTGCTGTATGTAGTTGTTTCTCCAATGCAAAATTTGAAAGCATCAAGCCATCCCATTCCTAGTATGGAATAATAAAGAAAGATTAAAAAGAAATTGTACAGAAAAACGATACGGAGTTTAACAAGAGTGAATCTAAACTAATACCATAACCAATATAAATTAAGCAGACTATAATACGTTGACAAAATACAATACAAAAGTTCATTGTCACAGAGAAAATTGCTTCGAAAAGGAGTACGAAACAGATCAGGACCTACAGCAGCATGCATACTATATAGTATATACCTATTACTAACATAAAGATGGTACTTAATTACTGATTATTTTGGTTTTAAAACAAAATTTATGTATACAATAACTTTTTAGGTAAATACAGTCATCTGTTATTAAATTAACTTGTTATGGAAAGAAAAAGAGAAAGCCTGTGGAGCTGCTGGAGCAAGATGCATCACAATTTCCTCCTTAGTGGATGCCCTGAGTTCACAAGATATATTTCTCAAATTTGTGAGACAACTTTGAATGGGTTTTGATCAATGAGCCAAAGTTCAAATAAAATGAGATTGATGCTGCATACGTTGAACGCATTATGAGAAAGGTAGACCAACAACTATGCTAATTTAGAGTTATCAGCTGAATGCAATATCGGCGAACATAAAGAAAGTTATCTTTTCAGTCAGAGGAGGTAACAATTTTTTGTGCAAATAATTATGATGAATTGTAATAGAAACTAAAGATTTAAGATAGCTTATTTGTTGTTCTAGATCAAATATAGATCACGCTAATTACAAACAAACACAGTCCATATTTGAAATTAATAGGTACTAGGATGTCAAAAGAAATAGCCCAGGCAGAATACCGGAATACTAATATATGTGTGTACAATGAAAATACTATTAACAGCCATGGTTCAGACTTTTTTTCATTCAAACTCTATTCCCAATATGGTATAATTTAAAGCTAAACAAAGATTTTAAATCATATGTAAAAAATAATTAATTGCAGGAAATTTTTTTATATATAATGTCCTAATACTTTATTAGAGCATATAGGAATAAAGGAACATCATACCTAAAGAATCAAAACACCATAAGAATTTGTCTTTCATGCTACACATTGTTAATGGCCAGAAAACAACAAACTAAAATAAGCCAACCACAACTATGTCTACCAAACATTATGTGAAATACAATAATAACACATGCATGATGAATGCGATAAAAAATTAATAAAGCGTACGGGGGAATGACATCAGAAGTCAAACTAATTTAACACTTCCTCAATATCAAAATGAGAGCCTCATTTCAATAAAGTATGCATCTTGAAAAAAATGTAATCAATTTCCCGTCTGAATCCCCAACTCAATAAATACTTAGATATAGATGAGAATTAGGTCAAAGCACTTTTCATTAAGGGAAAATTTGTAACGTCATGCCATCGTTTAATCATTTGTCATAAAAAGCTATCATTTTGGGACCCACACAAAGAAAGTATGAGTCTCATTTTGGACCAGCAAGACTATTTTGTAATTCATGAAGTATATAAAATACTTGCGTAAACAAGGAGCCAAGAATCAGAAATACGTACAATCTGGAACATCCCAAGCATCCCAGGAATGCTTGCAGCCTGTACTGGTCTGGGTTTCACTATCTGCGTTATGTTCCAATAAAATTTAGGGAAAGTAACTTAAAAAATTAATAAAAAGAAACAATCAATGGCATAAATATATAAGCAAACCTTGCCAGTTTTGATTGGAACAATGTCGTCCATGGTTAAAGGCTCCCCAGTAACTGGGCATTTTCCATAATCCTAGTTAAGAGCAGACAACAATGCAGCTTTCTACTAAATAGACAATTAAATTACACACAATTATCATATAAATCAAGGTAATCCAAATTTATACCCTCCGTTTGATTGTGGAGATAAGATATCAACAATTTGCAGTAACACATTACTAAGCTGAATAGCTTTACATGGTTGAGCTGAGCAATAATTGAGGCATTTTTTAAATTGTCTCTGTATCCCTTGTCATATATTTAATAAAGTTCAATTTTCTTTGGTAACGTTTTTCTCTACACGCTAAAAGTAGTAAATACCGAGAAACAAAACGCACCAATATGTGTCTCTCAATCAATCGCTTCTCGAACAAAAGTCCAGACGTCTTTGAAACCACTGGCTCTTCCGGTACCTCGCCGGATACTGTACGGCCGCATTAGAACAAGAGAAACATAGATCAGAAACAAAAGTGTATCTGCAGATTTGAGTATATATGCAGATATATAAAGACATGTAGATACAGAGCGAAAAGAGAGTTACTCGAGCAGTTCATCGTGCGAAAGAGAGCTAGGGTCTCTGCCGGTAACAGTCTTTGCCGCAGTCCAGTGGCTGGAGCGTAATTTGAAGAGAGAGAAAACAAAGGTGAGCTAGAGAGAGAAGGAAAATGAAGATTTAACGAGGGTTGAAGATAATAGTGGCAGAAAGATCCGACTCGAGTATAAGGTGATTGGGTTGTCCAAACAGGATCGGGCTAAATAATTGCGGATATGGTTTAGTGGGTTTTTCTTTTTCTTGCTTGTTTTATTTTATTACGAAAAAATTCTTATTTTTTAAATATATTATTGAGAAAAAAAGAATATAAAAATTAGAAAAATGAAATGTATATATACTATAATTTGAATATTTATATTTTATACAATGAATAATTTTCCCTATTTCTAAAAGTGTGTAACAATTATAAAATTTCTCTTCTTTTTTATGTTATGATTTTGAAATTTATCATTTAAAATAGAATTATTGAGTGGATTCGTGTAAGGTCAAGATGACTTAATATTTTTAAGACAATGAAATTAACCTGTACCTAAACTGGAGTTAAATTCAAAATTCTCGTAAAAACATATATTTAACGTGAGGTTAATAATTTCGACCTTAGTATGATTTTTAATTTTAATGTTATGTGTAATTCATGACGTTAACATATTTGGGATTAACATCAAAATCAAATTGAGGGACTTGGATTTGAAATTGGGGAACCCATACTCAAGCCTCAACCCTTTATGAAGTACTACTCAATGTTGTAAAAACTGGATCGGCTGTCGGACCGCGGTTCGACCGGAATCGGTCGACTTTCCAGTCCGGTCCAATCAAAAAACCGAAAATTCAACAAACCGGTCAAAAACCGGTTGACCACCGGTTCAACCGGTAGAGTTGAATCGGTGACCCGGTTTTCAAGTATTTTTTTTTTTTTTACAAAAATACTTTTAATAATATTATAACATTATTTTACTATATTTTAGCTTATAAAAAATTAAAAAAATAATTTTTTTATTAATTATTAATAATATATTTATGACGTCACTGGTTCAATAACGGTTTGACCACTGGTTGGACCAGTAACCCATCCACCTGATAACTTTTCTGGTTCGATGACCGGTCCAATTTTCTAAATATTGGTACTACTACCTTCATTGGAACATTCTTTATTTGTAAAGCTAAAATTTTGGACAACTGAACATCTTCCATAGGGCATAGGGTTTAGTCCCAATGTTTCAAGGCCCAACTAAATCAAGGCCCAAAAGTCAGAATAATTTGGGTATAAATTTATGTGGGCTAGGTTTCAACTTATTTGAGAAGGTTTTGTTAAATTGAACTAGCATTGAAGACAGGTTGATCGACACCCATTTTGATTTGATCTTTATAACTAGCAAGCTTTGCAAGTAGGTAAAAAATGATTTTCTTATAACATGTATTATACCCTTTTTTATTATATTTAGAAATATTATCTCTCACTCCAGCGAAGATCCTTCAAATTCGTAAAGACGGGAGGAGGATTTTATGTACAGACTTGACGGACAATATTTTTCAGTAATATTTCTGTAACTAAAGAATATAGACTAAAATTATACATATGAGGGTGATTCTATGGGGACCGGTCTCAATTATCAGTCCAATTTTTTATTTTTTTATTTTTAAAATATTTATTATGATAATTTTTTTTACAGAATTCAATGAAAACATGTTATAAATGTTGTCAGAATAAATGTTATAAATATTTTAAGAGTAAAAAAAATTATAAAATAAAATAAAAAATTTAGACCAGTCATTGGAACCGGTCCCCCAAGAGTTATTGTATATATAATTATGTGTACAATTATAATTACAGGATTCACCTATATATGAGCAGTCAGTCATTCACTAATAATATTTTGATACATCATTTTTTTAGCCATTTTTTTTTTATAATTTTTTTTTTGTGTGTGTGTTAGCAATGTTCAAATTTTATTTAATACGCTAGCCGGTGCAACTCCCTTACTCCCTAAGGAGATGTAGATGTAATACGGGAAGGCGAGAAGCCTCTAACTTAGCTCGATATAGTGAGCTTGATATTGCGTTTGCTAATCATTCCCTATTTAAAGGAATGTTGAATTTTTATTTTTTTCCCCAATGATACAAATAGTCTAATTTGTAATAAAAAAAAATAGTTCCATAAAAAGAGATATTTTAGCATAAGATGACAACATGTCCTCAACTTTGTCATCGTAATTTTATTATTACGTTATTATTACTAAACAGACATCTTATTATTTTTTGAGGTAAAAATAGAACAAGAAAACATCCTTAATATTTACAAAATTTTAAAATGGGATTTATTTATTTATTTGTCGAAAGGAGGGGTTTTTAGTTGGTTAAGTTTTGAGTAGAGATCTAACTCCATTATTTTATGAAACTGGAGAGAATCCATTATCCTCACAGTCAATCTTGTTATTAATAAATAGAATTTTGCCTATTAATTCTGCAATCATATGGATCCTAATCTTTTTCTATTTTTGTTTATTGAAATTAAATAATAATATTATAAAATAATAAGAAACTTGCGTTCTACATAAGCTTTCGAAAACATACAATTTTCCAATTAAATAAAAAACCTGATAGATGGGTTGACTGTTCTCTTCACTTTGAAGGCCTACCTACAACAAGAAGTACATCGCAGGACATTGACATGTGAGTATATACTTTACTGCTTGGTTATATATTTGAAGTTATACACCATGTTTCACAAAGTAAAGTTGGACACAAAGGCAGCCTGCCAAAAAAATTAGTTGAGGATTGCTTTTAAATTAGATCATGAAACTGGATAAAGGCGCAAGAATATATATCCCAACCTCCCTTATCTCTAACCAAAAAATATATATTCCCTATCATCATTGCAGTGCAGTGCAACAGTATGGTAATCATTTTTATCACGCAACACGAAAGTGTGAATTAAATCACGCGATTAGAGATAAATTGTTTACATGACGAGAGAGATAGACACATTGTTATACTGCTAGTGCTAGTGCAGCACTGATAACTAATAATTATTCCTCTCTCGAACATTTTTAAGGATTAGACATGATGCTCACTTTAGCTTGACTTGCTTTAAGCTTCATAATACTAATGCATGCCCCCCGGTCACATTGGTTCCATTCAGATAAGTGCTCATCAACTGCCACAGCTTCTGAATCATATGTGGAAAAAGCTAAGGTTTCATTAGCCATTAATCAGCATTCAGTTCGATTAAAATCCAGTATTACTGTTTGATTGATACATCGGAGTATGTGACAGTTGGGAAATCTAAAAAATGGCCAAACAATTTCCATTCCATAGACTAAAGCAACAAATTTATTTTAGAAGTCGTTTGGTGTTTGGTGTGTTTAGCGTATTTGAAAGTTCAACGTGAATAAAATCTTGTTTGTTTAAAAGTAACTTTTTTGGAACACAGTTTATGTAACTCACAAATAAAACGTTTCGGACTTGAACAAACCACATACCAAAAATAATGCTACCACTGCAAACGCAAGTAACCAAACCCTAAAACCTGTTCAACTTTTTTTTTGTGATTTATCTAAATCAAACAAATAATCCCAACACAAAGTTAACTTGTTTAGCAAAGAAAAGAGAAACTTGTCCTAAATCCAACATACAATTAATCACATAAAAATTAGTGTAAAATCATCAATAAAATGCATCCACCAACTCAAAGATCATGAAGTCTATTCATTTGAATATTGTTTCATCATTGTTAATGTATTAAATGAGGCCTCGTAGCCAAATCCCAAACATATTCTTGGGCATAAATACCACCAAGTGATAACTTGTTCACTTGAACACTTACTTAATTGGTACTCCCAATCCTATGAATGCTTTGAATATGTATTCGGCTTCATCACAAAGAAAGATATAAGAAGGTAGAACATAATATTAGATTGCAATACAGACCATGCTTTAGTACTACTCTTGGAGAAATTCATCAAACACCGGAAAAGAACAAGTTCATGCTATCGAATTTTACCTAAACAAGTTAAAAGTCGCTGACCAAGGGTAATTCTGTTTCCATTTTTCGGATAAATAAGTGAGAGCACTTGTCCAACAGAGCACAAACTTTGTCTCAAATCAGTAACTAAATTATAGGGTATCAACTCATTTTTCAAATAAAAGTATACGTGAACAGGTTGAGAGTTCGTTCTCACTGAAAGAATAAAATTTATAAGGAAGTATTTGGTTGAAGGTTCGTTCTCTGTCCAAAAAATAATGGATTCAAGTTACTTCCATCACTGTGGGATAAACATGTTAAGGGTCTTAGTCAAGTGATTTTGTGTGATTCATATTTGTGTCTGGTTCACGTGCAGAGACACTCACACAACGTTAGTAAAGATAACACTCTTTCCATTTAGCCATTTTTTTTGTAGTAAAAAAAATAACATAAAAATGCAAATGGGATTTCAGTTCTTCCATGTTTTAAAGGAGTTTGAGATTGATTTAAAGCAACCTTGTAGGCAGTAGCTAGGCCTTACAAGCATAAGTAAAAATCATGAGAACAAAATCTCTCATCAAACTTACAAGCATAAGTAAAAATCATGGTTAGAATGTTTTCAAACAAAAGATTAGTACTTCTCATACATTGCAGTTATTCTATTAATATATAGTATTGGGTATACAGAAAATAAAATTCACGTTGATTTTTCACTGTTAAGAATTTATTTCTAAATGAACTGCATACATCTGACCTTCTTAAATCGAGAGTCTTGTGCATTGAATGTATAGGTATAAAGTTTTATTTTATATACATTGTTTCATAGTTAATTTTGGAATAGTGATGTTAGCTACACTTATTTTAGGCTGATGTCATCTTCATATAGATTTAAGACTAGTGCTTAACGTATATGGAAGGTTCATTTTCTTCATCACGAGGACTGCCAAAGTAATTTACAGAATTACTTGATGACAATGCACATGTAGATTCACTTTGAAGCACCTATACAAGTATAAAATTACAATTTAGGAAAATCATTAGAAAAGCATGAGTTCACAAGTTCAGCCAGCTTAGGTAAGTGCATTAATATGACTGGTCATTTTCCCAAATCTTTGTCCCATAATTAAATCCCACTTCATGTAGTGACTACTTGATAGTAAAACATGCAGTTCAAACAGGCACCAACTATTTTTTGGAGGTAAAAGTAGTTTCTTTTTCCTTTTTGTGTTCATGTTCCTGTAAATTCCAACTTCCAGTAGATTGAAATAAAATGTCTTCAATTTAATTTAAGTTATACTTGGTCCATTCCGAATTATAAAATTATTACTGAATTTTTAAAAATTAATTTAAGATATTTTTAAATTTAAAATTGACATGTTTCATTCAAGTTTTGAAACTAATAAATCTTATCACTAGTAATATTTTTTAGCTCGTATATAATATTCGTAATTGTATTGACATAAACTAAATAAATTCATCTCAATTTTAAATTTAAAAATATTTGAAATTGACTTTTCAAAAGTCATCTTACAATTTAGAACAGAAGAAATACTTAACACGCTTGATATGCTTAATCACCGAAAGTAAAATCTTTATTTCAACAAGAACATAATGGAGACACACAAATATATACAAAAGGATGAAAAATAAAGAATGCAACTTAAATGGGAGCTCCTGGATCTTTTTTGTGTTGCTCTCTTGGTAAAAACTTTGCTACTTGAATCAAATTATACTTTACCTCACAATTATATCCATCTAATAACTTGACAGTGATCTTGGGACATCCAAAATTTGATAATTGTTTACCACTATCAGCGACTATCACGTAGATTTCAATGTCAATATATGATCACAGTTCATAGTGAGACATAACAAATTACTTGTATTAATTTTCCAAAAGGTCAAGTCAGGGAGCTTCTTCTATATATATATAGCCTCTTCTTATATTTTTTACACATCTTGGGTTTCAAATCTAATTGTTGATTGCGTGAAGTCTCACGTCGAAATATAAAAAAAATTAAGAATATATATATTATAATAAAACATAGACCTAAAAAGTTAACATTTTGGATCAAGATATAATTTTAGATGAGTATAATTTATTGAGTAAGTGATGAATTTTCTCGCAGAGACTCATGGTTGACTCATGACAAAAGATTTTGAAAAATATGAATTCGTGATTAGGGAGAGAGACATAATTGATTATGTACTTTTTAGAAATAAGTCTTATCAGACAAAGAGCTACTTAATAGGCTTGGCAAAGACTGTTGGTAGATTAAATAAGAGATATTAAGAGATAAGTCTCATCAGACAGAGAGACTTGATGGACTTGATAAGGTTTTTGGTGGATTAAATAAGAGATATCGAGAGATAAAAATATAAGGGATCTTGAAAAAGATGGCTGTTAATTAAAATATGAGTATATATGAGTCGGATATTTTTAATAATTATTATGAGGGACAAAAAGATGACATAGCAATATATACTTTAATAGAACATAGACCTAAAATGTTAACATTTTAAGTCAATATATAGTTTTAGATGAGTATAATTTATTAAGTAAGTGATGGACTCTTCTCGCATAAACTCTTGATTAACTCATGACAAGAGATTTTGAAAATTTTGAGCTCGTGATTAGGGAGAGAGACATGATTGATTATGTACTTTTGAGAAATAAGCCTCATCAAACAGATAGTTACTTAATGGGTTTGGCAAAGGTTATTGGTGGATCAAATAAGAGATGTTGAGAAATAAGTCTCATTAGACAGAGAGACTTAATGAACTTGACAAAGGCTTTTGATAGATCAAACAAGATATATAGAAAGATAAGCATGCATGAGATATTAAAAAAGGTGATTCGTTAACTACAAAATAATTATATATGAGTCAGATATTCTCAATAATTATTACGAGGGACAACAAGATGACATAGCTAGAAGAGAAAGAATATAAGATTTTAAAAAATAAAAATAAAGAAATGACGTATAAACTCTTTTTGTGAATAGACACATTCAATAATTGTCATTAAGCTTGCAATTACGACTTTGTCAAAATTGTATCTTTCCGCAACAAAAATGAATACAATTCGCCCGGTTGTTTTCTCCCTTTTATATATACACATATATAATTTTAATATATCCAAAATAATAAATTTGTAGTCTAATATTTATCTATTTTATATTATTTGATCATTATTAACTTTTTAAAATGAACTAAAGATACTTTTAAATTCAAAATTAACATAAATTCTTTTGATTTTAATTAATATAATGATTAATATTATAAATTATCTAAAAAATACTAATTATTGTAAATTTTATTATTATATAATTTTTAATGAGGCATCTTAATTTTAAGTTTAAAAATATCTTAAATTGATTTTCAAAATGTAAAAAATAATTAAATAATTTAGAACGGATGGAGTACTAAATAAAATATTTAGGATGTATTTTTTTAATATATATCTCAAAAAATAATATTTTATTTATTTAATAATAATGACATAATAATAAAATTATAACGATAAACTTGATCATATTGTGTCATTTAATACTATTATTATTCATTAAAAGAAAAAAAGTCTATAAAAGAGAGAGAGTACTATATTCTACTAAAAAAATATTAATATTTTTATCGCAATATATAAGTAAATTTTTCTTAAAATATAATGGTTAACTTGTAATAAAAGAAGTTGGTCAATGAGTGGCAAAGCGGCTCCCTCGGGTTGACTAAAATGTACGGGCAGCCCACTAATCGTACCTTATATAACTAACCTTCCTCCATTTGACCCCAATCTAACGTCCCCCATGCTTAATATAGTCCGTCTCCCTTCTCTCTCCTGGTTAGATCTCTTTCTTCTAAATTTTTTCTCTGTTTATTTACTTTTAACTAATTAACTCTATGTTACCATTTTTTTTCTTTCTATTTTTTTATTTTAATTTTGTTCTTATGGATTTCTTCTTCATTGATTTCAGTCATGGATATTTTCAAGCAAAGGATAATGGGTAATGAGTGGCATGTTTTCATGTCCCCTCCCTTACTACACTAAAGCATAGCAAAGCTTCAAGAGAGACATAGGGAGATTTGAAAAAATAAATATTAAAAAAAAAATCCCAATTCGTCGAACAATGTTACAGGACGTGGTTCATCCTCAGGAACAACTCCAGATTGTAAAACCTCTTAATTTTTTTATTTTAGTAGCATTAATGTTTATTTATTTCTAGATCATTTTCATTTTCCCACAAACAGGGGAAATGACATTCTTGATGCACGTTTTCTCGATTCTTTTCATGTTGCATGCAAATAGTTGTGTTTGGTTGGTAGACTTTTTCATGTGTCTAAACAATTTCCCAGAAATTTTCCTTTTCTTTCATATTTTTGGATTAATTTGTTTGATATTTATGGTGTTTTATTATTCTCATTTGGATCTCCCTTTTCTCTCCACTTTTTCGTTATTTAAAATTTTATTTTACTCCATTTTCGACATTTGACACAAGTTCAAAATTATAAATCTGTTTAATAGTGATAAAAAAAAGTCGTACGTGGTGCACAAGACTTTGGAAATTAGCAGGGCTTGATAATGCGCCACGAGTTAGCTTTGGCGCAATTAAAATTCATCTTATAAGATTCTTGAAGACGACATGTAACTTATTGTTTAGAACACACTTTGATTGCGACGAATACAAAAGCAACTCAGTGTTATCTGTTTATGCAACTTAATCAGTCAATGGCTTAAAACGGAATCAGCTTCTGAGAAATATTTCAATCTTTGTAAAGGTTGCACACTGACTAGTCCTTTTCTAGGGCCACTATCATATTAAGAGTGTTATGATGATAAACTCCTCCACCTAATTATATTTTCAACTTCTCTTTCATAATCATTTACAGAATAATTTAGCTTTTGATCCGCGTACTGCGTAAGTTTTTTCCCTTCAAATCTTGATTCTTTTTATTGAAATAGATTGATGAAGACTTAAAAGGTTTTTTTCCTATTTCGTGCTCTGTTCTTGCCATTCAGTTTGTTACTATTTGTTAGTACTTAGTATAAGACCAGTCACATGGGGCTAGCACAAATAAACATCTTTTGCCTTGTCTGCAAAAATATCAAGAACATTCTCCTTCTGGAGCACTCATGTTTTATTACTACTATATTTAGATGCAATGATCATGAGTTTGGCACCAAAATGGGCTAAATATGAAGAACCCCACTACAAATTTGATGCAAGTGATCATTATCTCCATATGCATTTAATCTTACCCTTTTGGATGAATGATATATAGATGCACGATTTTCAAGATTTAATTGTTTTTTTATGATGCAGGAAGAAATTTCGAGCCCGCTTGGTGCCCAAATTTTGGAATTCTGTGAATCTGAGTTATTCCCAGAAACACTACAAAACTCTGAAGTTGCTTCTAGTTCAAATTGCTGCTATGAGGAGCACTCTTCTTATGCCAGTAACCTTCCCTTTAATACTCAAGAAATAAGCAACATTTCTAATAATGGCACAACCAAAACAGCCACAACTACTCCACCTATGACCAACACTAATAACCTCTCAGTAATCTTTGTCTCATCCGATGACATAGATGACATAGATAATGATATATCGGCCTCAATAGAATACTTGCCTTCCCCTCCATTTTCTGTGCCTAGATTCCTCAATGGCCAACAAGAACAGTTTGATCTCTCTTTGCTGCAAAATCAGATGGGAATGATTGATAATGCTGCTGTTGAGGCTGTGGTGTCTCAATACGCGGCTGACCATATTGTTCCTCCTATTTTGGGGCCTCCATTGCCAGCTCTTCATGAAGAGGACTGCTTATCCACAATGCCTTACATGAAAATGAATCCTTCGTCACCTAATTGCTCTTTTCTTGATCCTGAAATCAATTCTTACATGTCAAGCAATCTCAACGCGGCTTTCTCTAATGAAAATTCTGGGATTTTTAATGGGATTATGTTTTTGGGAACTGATCTGCAGCCTCAAGAATTGGATTATCAGGGAGATAATGGTGGAATCTTTTGTACAGAACCTCTGCCACGAGTTTATAACAGCGATCTTCAGGTACTAAAATTATCCAGTGGACCCCTTTTTTATATCAAAAATATTTCCATTGAACACCAAACAGGACTAAGTCTTAGTAGAGGCATAATTTAAGAGCAATAAGGCAATTTTTTCAGTTGCTTGTATTTTACATCACATATATATGTTAATTTTTTGCCCAAGGCACTTAGCAATGAGAGCCAACATCTTGTGAATGGGGGTGCAAATTCTACTCCGTTGGCTTCTGAGATTACTAGCCTGGAAGATTCAACATTCAAGGCTGGAAAACTCTCTGTTGAAGAAAGGAAAGAGAAGATTCACAGATACATGAAGAAAAGGAATGAGAGGAATTTCAGCAAGAAAATTAAGGTCTCATTTTTATTTTTATTTTCTCACACTAGCACAATATCATATTAAAAAATGAGCAAGTATAAGTGTACATTCAAATACTATATCTATCTTGACTATTAAAAAGTAGGGCATGACATTGAAATCTGTGTCATGCCCCACTTTTTAATGATTAAAATGAAAATAGTATTTGGTTTTGTGTTTGGATGTTGCGTATTAGTGATACAAAAACCTCTAAAGTTTTATGATTGGAACGTTCGTAAATCTGTGTACTAACACTCAAAAAGTGATTGTGCAGTATGCGTGTCGCAAAACTCTAGCAGACAGCAGGCCTCGAGTTAGAGGAAGGTTTGCAAAGAACGACGATTTTGGGAAGGCAACTAGAACTACTTGTAGCGCACATGAAGAGGATACAGACGATGATATGAGGTCTATTCATGTATGTCTCATAATTACTGGCAAAGGAATCTGAAATGAGCCTTTGGCTAATATTTCATAAAACCTGCAAAAAGAAAGAAATTTATGAATTTCGATTCCATGAAATTCGAGTTTTTTCGTCGAGACCATAAGAAAAATGTTGCATCTGCATTGTCCAAAGTTGCAGACTTTGTTATTCATCAATGCTACACTGTGTTATACAAATGTGACAATTATAGCTTATACATACTTATGTAAAATGGAGCCAAATTTCAGCAACCATATTCTCAATATTTCACTAAAAATTGTTTCTTGATGTTTTTCTTCTCAGGTTGTGGTTAAAGAAGAAGAAGAAGATATGGTTGATTCTTATGATATATTTGCTCATATCAGTGGAGTGAATTCTTTCAAATGCAACTATTCAATCCAAGCCTGGATTTAATATGACTGTGCAGGATAGACTAATCCTGGAATAAGTGGAGCATAAATAATTGTGTTATATTATGTTACTTTGGTAATTTTTTTCCCTCATATACCAAATTTAGTTCTATATAGTAGCTATTATTAGTAGCACATGAATAATCATGTAATTTTGTACATACTACTAGTATTTATGTGAAGTTTGGACTTCATTCTCTGTTTGTAAGAAACTCTGGCATTATACTTCTTGCTGAGAGGTGCAGGTCGAACAAAGTCAAGTTATTCCTATTAGTATTATTTATGATTTTTGGCAATAAGATTTGCATTAAATTGTACTCTATTCATTCCGCAAAAAGAATCATACATTCTTTATAATGTTTGTTAAACTTCTTTTATTTCACAAAAAGAATCTCGTTTACTCAAATTTTTTTACAAAAGAAATTATCTTTTTATTGATAATAAAATAAAATAACATAAATTTTTTAAATTTATTATTATAATTTTATTATCACGTCAAATTATTAAACCAAGAAGCAATTATTTTAGGTTTCTTTTAAAATTATCTAATATGAATATCTGTTATGTGGCATTAATCCAAGTATTAGGCCTGGATTGGCTTGAGCAATTTCCTCTAGGAGGAGCTAAATAAATGCCGAAATCAGCCATGGGAAAAAAACCCAGCCCCAAACTAGTCTATTAGAGATTAGCTGGAATTTAAATTTTATATTTCCTTTTTTGTTTTTCGCATTTATTTACTCCATCTATCTCGCAAAAATTGGTTTATTTTGACTTTTTTAATCAAATTAACAAATTTTATAGTTGATAATTAAGTAAATTAATTATATTTTTGAGCTTCCAAAAATTAGATGTTGTATTATATTAAATATAGTTTTTATAATTATAATATCTTTACATATATTTTTAAAATATTAGATAAAATTTAAATTAAGTCAGTCTTTACATGACAGAGGGAGTATTATTTTGATTATCAACTAAAGAGTTGATACATTCAGTATATTTTTGCCATATTTTGTTCACTGTGAGGTTACTAAAATTTAATCTACAACAGATTGCAATTATAAAATATGCAGTGAATTTAACATTTATCTATAATAAGTTTATAGTATATAAAATGGTAATTAACTAAAATGTGGCATCTATTATCAGTATAGAGTAAATATTTAAATAAAAATAATAAGATAGAATGGGGCTTAGTACCCTTAAAAAAATAATCAAAAGTCTTGCACAAAATACAACTCATAAAGTTTAATTGGTAACTGTTTTTTGTAAGAATGTGCAGACCCTAATTACGATGTTATTAACAAATAACCATATCATATTTTACCCTAATAACTAAAATGCACTTGTCATGATCCCACTTGTTTGATCATGAAAAAGACTTTATATGCTTCCATATGATATATCATTATCATACTTTTAGGAGGAGAATACTATATTTCTTTATATATATATACCGAGAATAATTCATAATAAATATTTGTTATTAAGAATGACAAAAAGAAAATTTTTTATGAAATTATCGCGGCGATCAAACAATTCGGTAAATATTGAAAAAAAAATTAGTAGACATTAAAATAAGCAAAAATAAAATAATATGACAGTCGCTACTAAAGATAGCGGTTGTGCTTAGCAAAAAAAAAATTATAATGTAGTAGCTAATTAGAGTAGCGGCTTGGAAACAATATCGTTTCTAGGCCGCTACTCTTAGTAACAGCTATCATATAATTTTATTTTATTTTTTGCTTATTTAATACCTGTCGAATTGTTTGGTCGCCGGAACAATTGCACAAAATTTATCCCTTTCGCCACTCTTAGTATAGGCTTTAGGGGTAAACAATAATTTCACTTAGCCGCTACTAAGAGTGGCAGCTGGAAAAAAATTGATTTTTTTTTCCTAGCCGCTACTCTTAGTAGTGGCTGAATAAAAGTAGAAATTATTTTACAATTTTAGATTATCAGATCAACAGTACAAGATATGTTTGTTAGAATAATTGTCATAACAACTATTTTCTATAGATTATTCCCATATATATATATATATATATATATATATATATATATATATACACTCTCATTTATAGTTGACTTAAAAATAAGTTAAGATCAAGGAAGAACGACAAAGATAATCAATAAATTCTTTTTGTTGTTTGATTCGTTAAGTTATGGTCATAGTTGCCACTCTTTTTAACATCTAACATACCTAAATTATCATCAGATCAATTCAAATTTTAGATTTGTAATTTAAAATGTGTAAATCACAAAATTATTAAATGGCATTATGACATTGTGAGTCATTCATTAATAAGTAAACAACACAAAAATTTGAACATTTGAATATTAATTAGGAACCGCCAATTATCAGATATCTATGGAACAGACTAGCAATAATTTTGAGAATAAAATAAGTAAATAGCGGAGTATCATGCATGCACGGTACATTTTTTACAATATATTTTCATTAGTAATTATAGCATAATTAAACGTTTTTTACAAGTACGTTTAACATTTTCCAAAACTTATGATTTTCAAATCTTTAAGTTAGGAGATGATATAAAAATTTCTATGTAATCATTTTTAATATAGAATAATAGTCATTTTTCTTGAAATAGATTCCGTCGGTATTTTCTCAGATTTTAACAAGACAACAACTATTTTAGGTAAATCCTTAAATGCAAAATTTTCAGTTCTTGGAGTTTTAACCATACTAAATTTAACAAATAATCCCAATAATTTTCAATGAAATTCTACCCCCACCCCCTCTCCCTCTCTCTCTCTCTCTATATATATCTATATCTATATATCTATCTATATATATATATATATTAGAATCCAAACCAACTATGACTAAAGTTAAGTCTAAATTTGGATATTCTTATGTGAATACATTCCCAAAAAAAAAACAAAAAAAACAAGGGATAAGCAACTAAAATTGAGACATTTTGACTAGAATTTGACAAATGAATCCAAAAATGGTGAATAGTAACATGCTGAAAATTGCTAATTTAACTATTCGAATTGTGGACTTTGATAAAGAAATATAGAAAAGAACAAAAGGGTCTCGTTCATCTTTTTTTCAAATGATTATTGAAGTACAAAATACTACCAAATTTTCCATGTCAATCACCAATATTTTTAAATCATACAATCATATAATAATAGGTTTCATAAATCAGCAAGTAATAGTCATATTAGACTATATTACAAATCTTTAAATGCTATATTAAGAATTGATATTTTTACGAATAAAAGCGATAATCTTACAAATTTATTCTCACATAAATCGTAAATAGGTCTCACACTAATTATGTGACAAACACTTTGTGAAAATAATATTTTTTTCTTGTAAAAGTAAAAATTTGTTATATATTTTTGGACTCCCTTTAATAACTTAAAATTTTAAATAAGTTGATAAGTTAGCATAATATTAGAGTACTATGTGCAAGATGTTGAATTCAAATATTCTCCCAGACGCGTTATCGTTTATATTTAGCATTGATAGCGTCGTTACACTTTAACTTGTTAAGATAAACATAATAATTTTATCGGAATTAAAGTGCGTAAAATCATTTTCAATAATGGCGAAGCATAATTTGATTGGTTCTAAACCATCTTCTACATGTGAACGATGGCTAGAATCTCCTTATTTCTCTATTAACTACGGTAAGATCAAATAAAGTTGTGTGGATATATATTGGATAGCCTTTTTATTTTATTCTTACCTAGAAAATGAAATAAAGATATTCTAAAAACACATTGAATTCACATAAAACAAACCATAACTATAACATATATAAATAAAATAATGTTATATATTCAGACTATACACAAAAAATCGTGCACAAACGGTATAAAAAAAGAGAAAAAATAAAAAATGAGACTTACGATTGAATATTTTACGCATTTTAATTAGTGAACAATACACGAGTTTTATTTTTTGTACACAATTTTTTATATATGATTTGTGCACGTAATATTATTTTTAAAATATAAAAATAAATTGATATGCATGTTGTAAGTAGGACATTCTGTTTGTTCCTATATCCAACTTCACTTTTTCATTACTATTTTACCAGATGCCTCTGCGCGGTTTACAAGTGTATACATAAAAACTAACTTGTTAGAATATTTTGTTTAGAAATATTATAGGTTTCCAAGGGCTCAACAAACCTTTATCAAAAACTGATTAACAATTTTATTTTACAGGTTGTATTTTTTCATACTACTTAATTATATTACTTTCATTTTGAACAACTATGTATATGCGTGTGTACACAAATCTAAAATTATTGACTATTTTTTCCTTTTCCAAAACTATCGGGCTTCTATTTTATTTTTTTATTAAAAATAAATAAATTAAGATATCCTTCATTATATTTGACCTTCAATTTCTCCTAATAAATATTTAACGACATAATTATTTACGACGAATTTTATTTCGTAGATAATTGTTAACGATAAATTTAAAGAAATTAATATTTTCACAATATTTTTTAATATTTTTGCATAAAATCCGTTGGTATAGACTTATAGTGACGGTTAAAATTATTGTCATAGACTTATAACAACTGTTTTTATGAAAAAATATTGTAAAAATATTAATTTTTTAAATTTTATTGTCTTACTGAATATAATATTCGTGTTGTTAAATATGTATTAAAAAATAAATATAATATAAAATATTCAAATAAAACTTTGTAAAGGATCTAGATATCTTTTATAATTGAAGGAAAGCAAAAACTTTTGAAAAGATGTGAAGTGATAAGAGGGAATCAATGTATCAAAATCAAATTACACTGAATGGAAGAACCATTCGAACAAGACTATTATTATTATTATTATCACCGTCTCGGCTACGGGTGGATAAGTTCCGCCAATAGATTCCATTGTACTTGGCAATTTTGGTGAACGGTCGAATCATTCTTATATTCGCTAGTGCTATTTATTGACTCTAACAAATGTGATCACTAAGCCAACCACACCATTGACTTTTACCCTCCCTACATTCGAAGCAAGTGAAAATAAAAACAAAAAGTTTAGGGAGAGCGGTTTTTGAGATCAAAAGTTATAGTCGGTCCCATTTTTATTTTTATTTTTAACTCTTAAAATATTTATAATATTTATTTTGATAATTTTTTTATAAAATTCAATAATTTAGGTATAATTTGAATATATATAAATAATAATGTTATACAGACTGTACAACACTGTTATTTACATATATCTAAATTATACATAAACTATTGAATTATATAAAAAAAAATTGTCAGAATAAATATTATAAGAGTCAAAGAAAAAAAATAAAAAAATGGGACCGGTCGCTAAAACCGATCACTAAAACCGGTCCCCCTAGAAATGCTCGAATAAAAACCGAGAAATGTACCAAACTTTTTCAAACTTAATTTTATTTAAGGAAAA
The DNA here is from genome assembly GCA_947179155.2 of Hedera helix. Lineage (NCBI taxonomy): Eukaryota > Viridiplantae > Streptophyta > Magnoliopsida > Apiales > Araliaceae > Hedera > Hedera helix. The sequence continues at coordinate 31,762,110 of OX359279.1, forward strand.
AAAAATACTCATTTGGTCCCCAAAAAGATATTTTTCACACAAATAAGGTAATCAAAAAACTAAGAGAGAATATTAAAAGAATAAATTATCCTTGGGTTTTGTAGGCAAAATTATACGGTCCATTCCACATTAATTTATTATCAATATAGCGTATACTTGTGTAAATTGACCCAACAAACGTGTTATATCACTTTTTTACTCAAAAAGTTAACATATTATATTGAGATTATACCATACTTATTAACTCATCTATATTCTTGAATTTATCCGATATGAGATGCATGTGAAATATCTCAACAAATTCTGAGTTTGGAGACGGAAAAAATTAATATGAACTATGAGTGATGTATAGTAAATGGTGTATTAGTCTATACAAGAATTTATGTAATTGACTTGCTTACTCTACTCATACTTTTAATAATATATATATTTTTTAATTATCATTTTTGCCTTTTTAGAGGATAAGGGAGTAATTATTTTATTTGAAGACACCTAAAAGCACTAATCTTCTTGTGGATACAAGGTAATATTACAGATGTTAGTGCAAACCTTTAAATGCATAATATGAAATACTCGACGTTTATCAAGAATTTTTTAATTTCACTGAAAAGTTGAAAATTGTAATTTGTGCATGCTTAAAAGGTAATAACAATTAATGAATAATTTTTGCTTGCAACTTGTTTTTATTAATGATGTAAAATAAGCCCAATCTAATGCATTATACTGAATGTATTAAACAGGTTAATGAATCACAAATCTTAAATAATTTCTGAATTAATTTGGACCCTCAAATTTTTTAGTAGATATCTATGGGAGTCTTATTGAAATATCATGTTCATGTCAATAAAATCTCACATAATAAACATCAAAAGATTATTATGATTTTTTTTGGAGTCATTAAGACATAATTTATTATGAACCTATTTGGTGTAAGTAATTTGTAAGGTATGCATGTAATAGTTGGCTCATTGGACACTTGAGTTTTAGTGTTAATAAGAACAGAAAAATGGGTTTTAATAAGAGTTTGCAAGTTCATTCAAACATCCACCATTCATATGAGAAAATTTTCTAAAAATATTATTCCTTTTGTCCCGAAAAATTGATTAATTTGAATTTTGAAGTTAAATTAATTAATTTTAAAATTAAAATTTATCTTATCTTTTAAAAAATTATAGGTAAAGAGATTACTTATAATTTATTACAACATCTAATTTTTGAAATTTTAAAAATATAAATAAGTTTACTTAATTATTAATTTTAAAATTGATTAATAAAAGATAGATTAACCCAATTTTTTTGTTATAAAAGGAGTATATTTTAATTTTATTTTGAGATAAAAGGAGTATATTTTAATTTTAATGTATAAATATTAATTTCTTTAAAACAAATTAATGAAACAGCTGTAAAGCCATTTTTCTCTAACAATAAGATTAAATTTTTAAAAAAAATTATGGGCTCCATACGCATATTAAATAAAAGTGAAGTGAGAGAAATACGAGCACATTTATTATACCACCATCGCATCTACTTGACTAGTTGCATTAATACCAGCACCAACGAAAAGTATATTGTCAACAAAAATATGTCCTTTCCCCCTCCCTAGTCCCTAGTCAAGGTCACATGCCTCAGAAACCATGGGGTAAGGAAAAATCAAATGGGCCCACCATGTCTGTGTTTGGGTCCTCAATTTTTGTTTTCACAGTCTTTTAAAAGTAATTATTCGGGTTGAAATATTTATTACGTAATATTTTATATTATTTATATAATGTAATTTTAATATTTAAAATAAAATAATTTATTTTAAATTTTAAAATAATAATACATAAATAATATAAGACTTGTGATATTTTACAGAAATATATAATAATTTTTTGTCTTCTAGTGACATATAATCCAGGAACTCTCATGCCCACCAGCTCATACACTATATCTTTCTCAAAATGTATACTTACTTACATCTTTCTGTATCTATATTTATTGGGTATGGAAATGGCCAAATGGGGGTTAAGGTTTGATTGTGTCATCAAAGTGCAAGAAGTGGAACTAGTGGGACCCACCCACGAAAACCCTGTTTAAAGGGTACAATTTTCTCTAACCAAACGCGGCATTGGCCTCATTTCTGTCACACCACTCAACAGGGACACCCATTTGGCCATTTCTATGCTTTGGCTCTCTCTCTCTCTCTCTCTCGATTTTGATATTTGGAGAGGTGGCGCTAATTGGCTCATGTTCAAGTAGGTAAAATGAGTTTCAAACCCCCATTAAGTTTCTTTATTTTGTATTGGACTTTTAAGTTTTTCTTATTTTGTTGCTAATCATTACACTTTCATGGATTGAGCACAAATTGGGAAATTAAGTATTTTTTCTTTTTGGGTTTCAGCTGGTTTTTCAGCAGAGTTGAGGTAGAGTTTGCTCTGTGTATTGGGTTGAACTGGTTTTGATTTCTTGGATCCATTAAGGTGAGGAATAAAAGTTGATATATATATTCTTTTTTATTTATTTGTTATTTATCAAGTTTGCTACTTTGGTGTGTTTGTCTAGTTATTCCTTAGCTATTTGGACTTGTTTAATTTCCTTAATGAGAGATTATTATATCTTTACGAATTTTATATATCTTAATTTTATGATTTATTGTTTTAAATGATGATGATGATAATATTATATTATCTTTATGGGTGGTTTAGTTGATGAAAGTTCTATAAGCTTTAAAAATTTATTTTCTTTGTGTTTCTCTTACATAATTATTTCTTCTCTGTTTGTGTGTGTGCCCAGTTAGCAAGTGTGATCCGTATATTTCTATATCTCAAACTGCTTATTTTTAGTAGTACTACTGCAAAAGTGCTTATCGTTAGTAGTTTCTGTTATAGAAGTTTTGAAATGTAATTTTGGAGCATATTTAAGATGTGCATTCCAAGTTAAGTACTTTTCTGTTTAGTAGGACTTAATAGGGCCTATATTGACTTAATATTTCTTTTGATGCTCAAATCACCATGATTATGAGCTTTCATGATCACAAGATTAAAAATATATATCAAATTACGAGAAACAACTTGCAGTAGTTTTATTTTATTATTTTTACAATTTAAACTACCTATTACAGATTATGCAAAAAATGTGAAGTTCATCATTCTTGTTTGGAGATATTGACTCTATAACACAATCTGTTTTACCCCTACTTGTAGATATATATATTGCATCAATATGGATCAAATAATCCATTGGGTATACTTCAAAGATGGATAAAATTGCTTCTTACTCTTTATTTCTGTGTTAATCGTTATCTATAACTGCTTCTTTTATGATGGCATTGCATCTTGAATTTTGAAGATTTTATAAAAATTACCGTTGGAAATGAATACATTTGCTTTGATTTATTGTCTGATTTTGAAGAATAGGAGTTTCTTTCTATGTTGCTTCTTGCGGTTGATATGGGACTGTGTCAAATAAATAAATACTTCCACTAGATTACACATGTATTTGAACCCAAGTCATGGAGTTTCTAGTTTGTCACCTTTGGAGACAAACTACCTATTCTTCTTTTTCAATCATCCATTTCTTGCTCCTTTTTGTTTTCAGATTATACCACTTTCTGTTTCTCCTCAGGTTGGCAGTTCATTTGAAAATATGTGTTGTGAAATATATAAAAACTGCCTATAACAACTAATTGGTGCTTACTTTACATGTCACTTGCTTTTCAGTATACTTTTGTAGTTGATTTCGGACACAGAGGTCAAAACTGCAGAGTCTTGCCAATACTTGTTTCTATAGGATTGGAGGGTTAGGAGATGTAAAGAACTTTGGTCCACCTCTAGCTACTACTTTTCTGGATGTGGAAGATGGAGAATGCAATTGTGAAAGCCAGGAAAGATGGTCAACAGAATGAAGATCCATTGCAGTGCTTGAGCAAGGGTATGAACTCAGCAGAAGACGATATAGTGTCAAACAGATTGGTTGGAAAGCTAAAGCCGGAGCATGTATTTATATCAGACAATAGGATTCCAAAACAAATAATTAGTTTTGATGAACAATATCTTCGTCGTTACCTGGAACTTATACAAATGAGAGCACTGAAAGCAGCCTCGTGCAATATTCCTTCAGATATGGCCCATAGGGGTGTTTTTTCTGATAACTTGAGCTCAAGAAAAATCAGCAGTGGAAACACATGTTATTTAAATGAAGTTGTTATTGAATTCCCTTCTGTAGCTGGGACTGAGAATGTTGTCATAGGTTCTACTCGAGATTCAATTATTGGTGCAGTCACCAGGAGCAAAAGTATGATAAACATTTTAAAGAGCCCTTTATTACGCCAATTTGGTGCCTCAGATAGTAGTGTCAACTTTGGAAGAACAAGTTTAGTAGATGTTGAAGAACCAATACATTCTAATTTTGTGAATTCTCCTAGGATGTTACATACCACTTCATCACAGAAGGTACAGAAAGGCACGATGGTTCTCAAAGATCAATTATATGGATCTGAGGATGTGCATAACAGGCTCAGTTCTCTATCAAGCACTAATTCCACCTGCTCTGATCAGTCTTCTTCTTCTGTGCCTGCTAATGTTTCTCGGGGAATGCTACACTGCACATGGAATAATGGAGTTCCACATTTTGTTTTCTCTGTTGATGATCAGAGGGAAAACTTTATAGCAAACTTGTTGAAGATTGAGTCACCAGATAATAAGGTTTTGGATTATATGTACACGTTTCACTCAAGAGCAGGTGGAAAAAAGCAAGATGAGATTCATGAGAATGAATCAGATTTTGTTGGTAGGATGAGGGTATTGACGTCGTTTACACTCCTTCCAGACAATACAAAGATTATGGAGACTCGGTTCGTTCTGTTAGGTTCTAGTGACGATTTTGTTGTAGAAATGCCAACTTCAATGCATACTCATAAAAAGAGCAAGGGGTTTCCTAAGAAGGTGGCGGACGTCTTCAAGGCAAGTCACAATAAGCACAGAAACTCCTCAAAATTGAAGGTTTCAAATGCCATACTTGAAAATTATTCTTTGGATCCATGTCAAGATTCACCCAATAATTTTGACCCAGCGTCTAGGGCCATTCTTTCAGACAATCATCTTCCTCCAAATCTTGAGTTGGCCGCCATTATTGTGAAAGACCATATTCGCGACAATAATAATGAGGCCAATATTGGAGGATGGGGCTTGAAATTCCTCAAGAAAGTTGGAAATAGGCAAACAAATACATCTGTAGGGGCAGAAGTGCCTTGTCAACGTTGCCTACGTAATAATGGTGATTACTCTACCAGTACGGACATTTTAATCCCAGCAGGTTTCCATGGCGGCCCAAAAACAAGAAACGGTGGCCCTTCTAGTCTCATTGAGAGATGGAGGTCTGGTGGGCGCTGCGACTGTGGTGGCTGGGATATTGGATGCCCACTTACAGTACTCAATGCTAGGCCAAGCAGAACAGAGGTTTTGTCACAAACAGATATTAGCTGTGAGCACAAGACATTTGATCTCTTTGTAGAGGTGTGTCAAACAACTTCCGCTCTCTCTCAAAACACACACTCACACACACCCACACACAAATGAAATGCCTGCAGCTATGATGATAGCTTGTTTCTTTAAAGTTTCAGTTGTTTCATACTTGTTCTCAAAATCATGTGATCCATTGCCCACTTCTATTTTTCAGGGTTCAAAACAAGATGTACCTACCATGAGAATGGTGAACATCCGGGATGGTTTGTATTATATTCCTTTCCAATCTCCTCTTTCCGCCATGCAGTCTTTCTCAATCGCTGTAGCTATTATCCATACACACAGTATGACCTCCAACCCAAACCTTTTAAGGTGAAATAGCAAGAAACAAGGATAAGTTCCGTGTAGTTGCCAGTTTCTTACTGAACTAGTAGAAAGACCAAGTTAAATCATTATACTTAATTCTGAGATTAGCTGTCTGTATTATGGTTGTGGATTCCACTGATGTGAACCTGTTCCCTTATCAGGCTAGTTGGCCCTGTTGTAGTTAAGTTCATATATGATGCCTCCTAGAGAGAAAATCTTGTAATTTATATTGTTTCGAGACCCAAATAGATATCAATTTTTTTTATGTTCTTCAGCATATGAACAAAGCTTTTCTGTACATTAAGCTTTCACCCATCTCTAAAATGAACTCGGGCATTAAGAGGTCCACTGTGAAGGTCATAGTTTTAGAAGTAGATAGAGACTCAATTTGGAAATAAGAGGTGGTTTCTGTTGGTTATTTGTTTAAACGGTATTGTCTTTGCTAAGAGAATTTTATTACACCAGATCATTGATCTTTTAGCAAGAGTTTGTCTTGCAAGACGTAACACCAGACCCTGCTGTGGAAACTTAAGAACCTCTTGAACAAAGGTAGTTTGGTTCCTTGCGCGTGTTTTTTGCTCTTGTTGTGGTTGTTAGTCTTATGTATGTGTAGAAGTCTGATTTTTCAGGGCATATTGCTTGCCTCTAACTAAAGCATGGATCAGAAATCCCTCGAGACTTGGTCTCTCATCAGCTCTTTGCCCGGTTACCACTTTTTTGTTTATGAAACTATCTTTTAGTGTGGAAACTACTCATTTTTTGCTCTACCCTTTGTTTGTTTTCCTTTTCATGCTTAACCCTTTTTTATGGGAGTAAGGCAAGCTTGGTTCATAAATTGGGGTTTCAGGATTGTAACCTGCAACTTTTAGTTATTACTTAAATTACAATGTCGCGTAGGTCTTCGTAACAACATGAGAAGTGTTAGATTGGCATAGAGTCCTTCCTGTTATTTTTGTTTCAGGCGGTGCAGATCCTAATGAGACTAAAGTGGCATTTTTTGGTATATAAAGCAAAAAACATACGGCATGCTACCAAGATTTCAGTTTTGACAAAGTTGGCAATGTCAAATTCGACCAATGGAAATCTCTGACATCTGGTAAAAGATGGGAAAAGTTTCAAAAAAGGCATCCCAGAAGTTGCATCATTTGTTGTGTGCATTTTCAGCAGCAGGTAGTTCAACTTCAACTATTTTTGAGAAGCTTTCTGTATTTATTTGGTCATTATCTAGTTGATTGATTTTATGTGGGATCAAGGGGTCCCTATTTCATGTACCATATGTGGGATGGGTGAGGGCTCTAGTAAATTAACCAACAATCACAACTACTAACTTTGAAATTGAGATCTGCAATTTAATTTTAGTATTTTTTTAATGATCTTTGAGAATTGAAAACATGTGGGCATTGGAAATATATGAATTTTGTAGTCAATGCAACTAACTTCATAATGAGATGGGAAGGTTGATGGCAGTTACAGATTTAAGGGTGGATAATATTTTTCAAACATGGTGCTGAGTCTTGTTCTGTGACTTTTTTGCTCTTTCATTCTGCTACTTTATTTTTCTCCTTTATTATTTGTACTTGTAGAGTATGAGATATATTTAATGTTGAGAGTTCAAAAATGATTGAGATTATTATTTAATTTATTCATCCGAATTTTTTTTTTGGGGGGGGGGGGGGGGGGGGGGGGGGGGGGGTGTTTACAGTTTCAGCAGTAGAGAAAAATTTTCACCATGCATACCAACAAATCGAGAACGAGAAGAAAATGGATAAATTTCCAAATTTCAAAGATTAATTTCCATTAAACGGAAGGGCATTGATAGTTTTCCAAGATGTCTCTCATATGAATATTAAACGGGTTTTATACCTTAAAGTGAGTTGGAGAGAATTTGTAGAAATATTAATTTTTAATTGTGGAAATAAACAATTCTCATATGTCCAGCCTCATTTTTATATATTAAGACAAAAAAAATGATATTTTCACATATGAATAGTGTTATATTCTGGACTTGACAAGATAAGTTAGAAACCCATTTAGTCAAATCCAAATTAATCTTGCATGGTCTAAAATAAATGCAATTTCCCTCTCTAATTTTTTTTATTATCTCTCTATAATATATTTTCAGTTTCTCTTTAATTTTTTTTAATCTCTTAAAATAAGAATTAATAAGTTATGGGGCTAATAATTCTTTTGTTTTGGATGAAGTCAAGGATAGATTTGTAATCAAAATAAAAGGCGATATATAATTTCATGCTTTGGTATTAGAAAACACAGACATTTCATAACTCTGGACATTCCAGAAGAGTTGTGGACAAAACCAGCATATTTTGAACCAAAAGGTCGCTAATAAATGAGCTTAGGAATCCAAGATTCTTGATTACTTAACAGACTAATAAAAAGAGGCACTAGGCTAACAAAGTATATTAAAAAAATCTCTAGTCTCTCGAGTTTTAAGCTTTTTATTGTTAGGTTAAAATAAAAAAGCTTTTTTTTTTTTATTACTTTTGCTTATTTACTTTCTTCTTTACTGACATTAAATGCAAAACCCATAAAATAAACCGAATGATTTGGCCTTGATTCGTATTCGCTTGATTAAAAGTTTGATTCGAGCTCGATTCGAAATATAAACTATTTAAATGTGAGTAAAGTTTAAAATTTTATAAATTATTCGAACCTCTTTAAATTATATTTTTTTATTGATACTCGGATCTTATTTATTGGAAAAGTTCAAACTACTCGGGTTCGATTTAAGATCGTGTCACACTCGATAGCTAAACGAAACTCAATCAAATCTTATTTTATACTCGGTAAATTTTATGAACCAAATCTAAATAGCACAATATTCGGCTAAACTCGGTTCATTTACACCCCAATTAAATGCCCCTTAGTTTGGGTCATCTCACTATATTGGTTCACTCATTTAATGCATGTTTGATTTAGGGTTTTTAAAAGTTCAATCATACTTAAAAATCTTTTATTTAAACGCATCTCTCATGACCACCCAGAGTTAACTTGTGACGCTCCCAAATTCAAGTACCTTTACCTCAAACTTGGTGCATCACGATACAACTCATACGTCATATCTAACAACAATTCATAGCAGAATAATTATAATATTTATATTGATATAACATAAATATTCTCGTCCAAAATCTCGCAACCATTACTAATACATAACACATCTAAAATAATAATATCTAACATAAGTTTTAATACAAATATTCTAATAACGTCTTCTTAAAACATAACAAACAAAGCTACTTTACAGCCTTGCCTTTTCCCTTATATTTTCCTAAGTCGTTGCCTTGCTCGTTCTTAACTGTAATATTTAAGAAAATCAAGAATGAGCAACAAATTTTCTCAGCAAGTATATAGACAATAATAGTAAGTGAACATGCTTAAAGTTTCATAATATCAAAGGTTATAGCAATAGGAAATAACTCAAAAAATAAGTTAAGTGAATTATGAACAAAACAAGTCTCAATAATTCCAAGCCTGAATACTTTATTTAAAGAATAGTCACTATGGACCAATGATTTTATTTAATGAATAGTCACTATGGACCGATGAACTTTAGAAATAATCAAATATTTCAATACTTTGCAAGTTAAAGAGTATTCAATACTAAGTAATCACTATGGACCTTAAACATCCGGAAGGATCGTCAGTATTTTACGGAGAACCTTCAAAATCAGGTATATGAGGTGATCAGTCTCGTTGTACCTAGCAGTTATGCATAACATTCACTTTCAATAATTGTGCGCACTGTATGTCTCTCGACATAAAAGAATTCTCATTTTATAAAGGTTGTCTGTCTCAGCATATTACAAGAGTCTGCACCAAGGTAATTGGTTTGGATCGCTTTCTAAAACATAGATATTGGTATAGCCGAACTAAATGGCTTAGACACTCTTCTTAACACATTTAGGAACGATTGATGCATACATTCAATGTTCGCAAATAGGGTTCGAATAATTGTTTGAGGATAAAATTATGATTTTAATCAAATTTCAGAGTTAATATATTACTCTTCATGAGTATAGATAAAGACAAGAATCATGCTATTAGTTAATTTACTTGTACGATCAATAAGAGTGCAAGTTAAGGTAGTTGCCTGAGTAGTTAACTCTATCCGACTTTAACTCGTTCTTCTTATTCAAATGTCCTATATAACCGCTTCATAGATTAATCTCTATTACTTTATTTCGACTTATGCCTCCATGAATATTCATTTATACTCTAGGTCTCACAAACAAAACTATTTTTATTTTATTTGATTAAGTATTTCTTGTTCCTCACTCCCTTTATTTTATTCGTTCATTATCCTTCACAAATAATATGTATTATTATTTCATTTATTTAATCAATTTCATTGACTACATTATCCTATTTATCCATGACTGATTGTCACACAAATAAAGTATTCTTGCTTTATTTGTTAATATTGAATTACTCTTCAAATAATTTTCTCAATCATTATTCACATTTTATTAGTCCATAAATAAAAAAATTTAAGTTATTATTTTATTTATTTAATCCATAATGAGAATACTATTTATTCTTATTTTAATTATTTCTGTTTCGTTAATCCACAATTAAAATAATCTTTAATATTATTTTAATTGTTTAGGTCTCATTAATTTATAATTAAAATAATTTATAATATTTTTTAATTGTTTATACTTTATTAATCCACAATTAAAATAATAATTTAATATTATTTTAATTGTTTAAAGTAATATTTAATGTTAACTAAAATACACCTTAATATTATTGTAATTAACTCACAAATAAAATATTTTTTAATTATTATTTTATTTATTTATTATTAATTTAAAATACTATTTATTTATTTTTATTATATATATATATATATATATATATATATATATATATATATATATATATATATATATATATATATATATATATATTATTTTGGATCGGGTAAGATCACACCGGGTCAACCCAACTGGTTGGACCCGGGTTTTACAACCCAATTAACTGGGTAGACAGGACTGTGCCCCGGCGTTGTGTTTAAACTAAGGGACAGTGCCCTGGCGCTGTCTCTAATTTTTCTTTTAAAAAATAGGCCAGCGCCTCAGCACTGGTTTGTAAGACAAAAATCGCGCTTCAACGCAGTCAAGCAGAATGCTCAAGTTACATTTTTCAAATTTTTTGATTCCTACCATTTTTTATTCAATCTTCCATAACTTGCTTACTTTATATCAAAATGAGCTCAAACTTGATTTATTAGTTCATAAACTCATATATCTTCAATATTCAAAATTTTAAATTATTTAAAAAAATATTTATTTAGCCAAAAATATTGATTATTTAACCTAGGATTTCTATTTAACATGTTTTACTAGAAAATTCACCATAAATTCATTTCAACTCCGTTTTTGTTGATTCCACTTGGATTAGTTTCATATTTCATAGATCTACAACATACAAATTTTAGATCATGCAAATAGCTTACACTTTTTATTCCATTTTATACAAAATGTCATATTTTTATTAAGTGTTTTAGGATTTTTAAGTTCACATACATACCATTTGCATTTCTAAGCATATAACACCTAGAAATACATACAAATCACATATCATCCTTCATAAACCATCGTTATACGTTCGAAATCTGCCATGATTCTTACACACAAAATTCTCCCACAACCAAGTATAAATATACATACAACTAACTAAAACATAAAACTTAAATAAATACATAGACTTGGAAAATGTTTATACCTTCTAGTAACTTTCATTCTCTTAGAAATAAACTTTAAGTAGCCCTCCACTTTCTCCTCCTTGCTAGACCTCACTTGATCCACCAAGATGTAAGAGCTTCCCTTGTTTTTGATATTTTTCTCTCTATTCACTCTATTTCAATCTACAATTTTCTCTAACTCATCAACTTGGCAAATGAAATAAAAATAAATTTAGGAAAGTCATATTTATAGGCCTCCTCCAAATACACATACTCCTTCTATACATGTATTTACCTATACAATCTTACTTTTAACCATTGGTTAACCAAAGTTTGGTGAACTAATTCATCAACTTCACTTTTCTCCATTTCTAAGTTAATCATGGCCCTAATTGCAAAATATAAAAAAATTATATAAAGGAACATATATAGGGGGGCTGAATTTTGAGGAATATATATATATATATATATATTCAAGTATTCTAGAAAATTGGTCATTAATTTGGGTTACTTAATTGGACACTAAATTGGGTTTATCACAACTTAATTATGGATCATCCTTGGGCTTCAATACTAATTTTACTAATCTTATTAATAAATAAAAGGTTGGGCTAACAATTTCAACCTTATGTTCACATATATTGGGCTAATTAATATTAATTGCCCACTAATCTTATTATCATAATTCATAAACTTAATTTATAATTCACTTCATTATTATATTAAATTTATTTTAATCACCTTTCATGAATTAATTAAGCGCTTAATTAATTCATTACCACAATTATGCCACACAAGGCTTAATTTTCAAGCTTAATTAATTATAAAATAAGCTCAAATATAATCTTCACTTGATTTATTGCTTGTCACATAATTAATTCAATGTAATTTAATTATTAATTTCATAACACATGTAATATCCCAGATATTTCCAAGATTTTAAATAATATCTTAATTGATTTTATTAAAGGTTAAGGTTTAAACCTAGAAGGTGAGAAGGAAGATGTGTAGAAAATGGGTAAACATTTTTTTTTTTAACATAAATTATTTGTTAGAAATTAAATGTGAGAATATTTTAATGATGCATGTAGATAATTTATTTAAGAAAGAAATTCAATTGAGAAGTGAAGGTGAATATATTAATATTTATATATATACACCTATAGTTGAGTTTGTTAGTCAAACAAGATGATGTGTGAAGTAAATTAAATACTTAATAAAACTAATAAATTAATTAGTTTTAGTATGGATTAAAAAGAAAAGTCATGTAATATAATTAATTGAATTAATTATATAAGTTATGAATTAAGGTTATGAGTAACAAGTAGGGAAGTGAAATATTGCCTTGACGGACAATATTAAGAAGTTAATTAATTAAGTAATTTACTTAATTAATAAGTTGTTATAGATGTAAGCCCAATATGGAGATATTTGCATGAAATGGGTAACTAAATAAGAGAGCCAATAAAAAGTAAGTTATGTAGCCCAAACCATTAAAAGTCAAATGAGGGTCAATGGTTGGGAGAAGCATTTCAAGTATTGATTGAGTGTAGAGAATTAACTAGTGTCTCGTTAATTGAATAACCCTAGTTGGTTGACAAGAGAGATAACATTAACCAATCATTGGTTAATTGCTAGATAAATAAATGTGGGGTTAAGAATTAACCGTGGATGGGTTAATTAAGTAACCCAATGTGGTAGAATTAATTATAGCAAATCTAATTGGATTATATTATAAGTCCAATTGAGGTATTAAACTAGGTCAAATTAATTTAACCTAGTAGTCCATATAATTTAATTTGAACATGGATTTATGTAATAATTAACCAAGCCCAATGCTTGTTTAATTAAATGTAACATAGGGTATTTAATATTAGCCCAATGTAGTAATTAAATTGAGCCCAAACAAATTTAATTGACGAGCCCAATAGAAATATTAAATTGATCCAATGTGGAGCCAAATGATAGTCAAAGTTGTGGTCAATATATATACATTGGTGTATATATATATGGATACTTATATAATGATATAGGATATAAAAATAAAGCCAAATTGGTGTAATATTAGAGCAAATCCCGAATTTTGGGGCCCACTTGGTGAAAAGAGTGTAGATTTTGCTTGCTTGTTGCTTTATTTACACTCAAAAGGAAGCCTAGACTCAAGCTTGATAGATGTCACATTTTAGTCAATCAACCAAGTCCATTCCCTTAAATCAAGCCAAGTTTTGATGGTTGCAAGTAATGTTAGTCAAAGTGTATAGATATATAATATATATGTATAATGTAGAGATTTAACCATATGTTGGTTAAGTGATGGGAAAAGGTGTGGACAAAGCTAATGTTAAATGAGATAAGAACTAACCTAAGGTTAGTTGCTAGCAAAATTAAACCACATTGGGTTAAGTCTCTACAATAGATAGAGAGAGTGAGAGTGAAGGAGACTTAGATCATTTCATTTGTTTCTTTTCTTCTTCATTTCTCCAAGTAGAAGAGAGGAGAGCTAGAGAGAAAAGAGAGAAGCCATGGAAGAGAAACAAGATTCTTGATGCTTGGATGATTGGATGAAGAAGAAGCAAGGTTTAAAGATGGAGGTCTCATCAAGAGGAATCTATCTATGTAAGAAGATTGATCATCCAAGTCTTTTCAAAGTTCTAACAAAGAGGATAATCAACAAAAGGTATAAAACATTCTAGCTTGGTATTGTTCTTTGGGTACTATGTAATTTCTTTGGTAGAAAACTAATTTTCAAAATCTAAAAAGGTAGAAACATGCTAGATTGATATATCTAGGGTTACATGGGTTTAATATGAATTTTTGGGTGTATTTATGTGGAAAGATTTCAACAAAATCATCAAATAAGTTTTTACCGACGAAAACCATGTAACCAAAATCATGGCAGCCACTTCCGAAATTTCTGGGCATGATCCGTAAGTCGGATTCATGATCCGTAAATTTCTGGTGTTAGATGTGTGGGATATGAAGATTCTCCAAGTGGAATCACTTCGATCCGATTTAAAATGAGCAAGTTATGATTTTTCAACCAAAACACACCCACTGTTTTAGGGCTGTGCACAACAGTCCGGTTTAGAGCCAATTTCTGTGACCAAAACAAATCCAAATTTGATGTTTGATAACAGAAAAATGTAGTTCGGGAAGTTACGAATCCATCGATACCAAATAGGCCTCAATCGGACTTGTGGATTTCATTTTATTCAAGTTCCCGTCGAAGACCCCAAGTCTGAAAAAGCATAAAAGTAATCTGCCTATTTTTTTAAAAAAAACCGGCCGGTTCGGTTTTTTTCGGTTTTTCATGATTTCTAGGTAGGGCCGGTTCGGGCATTTTTAGGCCGGTTCTTGGGTTGGTTCCAAAAGAGAAAATGCTTATAATTTTATAAAGAAAATTATCAAAATTTAAAATCCGAATTTTTTTGTAATTTGGTATTTATTAGAATTAATGGTGGATTAAAGCTTACTAAATTGCTAATAATTATGGAAAAATTATTTTTAATTTCAGAAAAATAATATTTGACCTATTGGCATGCTAGTTAAGTGTTATAAAGTAAAATTTGAAATTATTGGAGTGATTCACTATATATTAGCTATTTATTAGTGTATAAATAGGCTAATAATCTAATTAAATATTATTTAATAAATATTAAATAATATATGAAGTTATGTAATTAATTAATTATGATTTAATGAATATTAAATAATAATTAAAGGATGTTAAGATGAATAAGTTAGTTATTTATTATTTAATTGCACTTAAATAATAAGTAAAGTTAAATAAATAATTAATTATTATTTAAATTAATATTAAATAATAATTAAAGAATATTAAAGTTAGAAAGCTAATTATTTATTATTTAATTAATATTAAATAATAAGTAAGGTTAATTAAGTAATTAATTATTATTTAATTAATATTAAATAATAATTAAAGGATAATTAAGGTTAATAAACTAATTATTTATTATTTAATTAATATTAAATAATAAGTAAGGTTAATTAATTAATTAATTATTATTTAATTAATATTAAATAATGAGTTCGGATAATTAGTTAATTAATTATTATTTAATTCATATTAAATAATAATTAAATGGTAATTAAGTGGAATAAATTATTACTTAATCGAAAGAAGATTATTAAGTAATTAAAATATATTGATAATATTATTGACTAACTATTAAATGATAATAGTTAAGAATTAAATCATTATTCAATAATTAATAATGATATGTAATTAATTTAAAATATTATTAAAGGATTAATAATATTATTTAGCATTTAATTAACTATTAAATAATAATAGTTAAGAGTTAAATCATTATTAAATAAATAATAATGATAAATAAAGATTTAGAATATTATTAAAGAATTAATAATATTGTTTAACAAGTAATTAACTATTGGGTAATAATAGTTAAGGGTTGAATCGTTATTAAATAATTACTAATGATACGTGAGGATTTCAAATATTATTAAATGATTGATAATATTGATGAACAATTAAATTATTATTAAAATGATTGATAATAATGAGAAGTCAATTAAAATATTATTAAAGGGTAATAATATTAGCAAGCAATTAAATTATTATTAAAAGATTAATAATAATGATTAAGGTAAACTATTATTAAAAATAAATTAATAATAGTAATGATTATTTAAAGTGTTATTTAACAATTAAATAACATTATAAGTTATTACTAATTGATAGTAAAATTTAAAATATTATCCAAGGTGGATAATATTATGATAGGTATCGAGATAAATGATGTGATTTAAGTTAAACCAAGGGTATGGTCCATTAGTGATTAATTGGTGGATCGACCTAAATAAATATAGGGTCCAAGTTTTAATGCAGTGACATTAATAAATGTCAGAATTGCATAGTTTCGAACAAAAGATTTATGGTGTTGAATATGAAACACTGAGTCAAGTCAAAGAGAGACTAAAATATGAAATTAACCTTATTAAATAAAGGGGATGATAAGAAGAAATAAATATCTTTAAAATAAGATTTAGTATTGAGTCAAACTTTGACTGATATTGTGTACCGTTGATCTCACATACCGTGTAGGTGGTGCAAGGAACGTGAAAGATTAACGTAAGCTGGTTATACAAGTCCAGGCAAGTTTTTCAGAACGTGTTGTATTATGTGCATGAATTATAAGTTTGTTATTAAACTGAGATGTGCTCATACGTGGTTATGTGCAAAGATGTTTTAATGTGCCTTTGTGCAATAAGATGATTTGAACTGTTGATATGCGGTAGTTGATTTAAGACAATTGTTCTGCATTGAACTATATGTCATGATAGAGGTTAGACATGAAGCATAGATTAAATGCGAGGCATGATATGCATGAGCAGTATGTCATAAACTGAAATGCATGAAAAACATGATGTTAGTATAAATTGTAAATTTTATGTGAAGCATGTAATGTGTTATGTGTAGCTGTTGAACTTGCTGAGCCGTCGTGCTCACTCTTGCCTAAACCAACATTTTCAGATAAGGCTAGTTACCTGAAGTTCTCGATAAAGAACAAGGAACAGGAAAATATATTACTTCCATTGAAGATCTAAATATCTATTGTAGATATCAGTCCGAATTGGACAGGTAAATGATTCTGTAGCATAAGACTTAGTTGGTATGTTATATGAGTATTAAATACTCAAATTGATTGTAATAGAATGTCGTATCATGTATGATATTGAGACATACTAAGAATGTATAAAGATTTCGATTCTGGAATAGAAGGAGATGTTATATAATTGTAAATAAATGATTATTTAGCAATTATAATATTGTTAAAATTCACGAAAGATAAGGAAAATGTTGTACTCGTGTTGAACCGGATCCGAGGTTCGAGAAACCCGGATTCGGGGTCGTCACAAGTTGGTATCAGAGCTGATAGGTTATAAACCTTAGGTAAGAGTACCTTAGGCTATAACCGCGTAGAAGATAAGTAAAATGATAAATGAATAAACTCCGGAAGAGTTTAAGTAATAAAAGGTGAATTTAAAAAATTCATATATAGAAGATTATCCAAAGATGGATTTGAGAAGCTATAAGAGAAATGAAAAAGGTCACGTTGTACCTAATTTGAAGAAATGATAGAAAAATATTTTATGATAAGATTTTGAGAAGCATAAAGAAAATGCTAATAAGGTCATGAAATGATCTAGAGAGATGAACTCGTAATGAGGCAAATGTGCTAAAATATGAATGGATAGAATTCGTATTCAGTTAAGAAAAATTAGAGGTTTGGGGGTTTTTAATTGAGGACTCATATTAGTGGTTGAGCTGTACGATTCCTTGTATGGATTTGTGCTTGGTTTTAGAACCGCTTAGCTTCCTATATTAATATAGTGGTTGAGTTGAACGAACCCTTGTATGGGCGGGGGCTATGATATGTCAGCGAACCAATTTGGGAGATGCTGCTGCGAAACTTGGCACGATCAGTGCGTATCGTAGAATAAACGTATGCACTGATGGCAGGTGTTCCTTACAGTGTTGAAGAGTTGGGAAACTGATGTATTTGTTCTTGGTTTAACGACCGCTTAACTTTCTATATTGATTAGTGGCCGAGTTGACCAATTTCTTGTATGGGCGGGAGATTGTGTTTGGTTTGACGACCACTTAACTTCCTATAGTGATAATCGATTGAAATCTGGTGTCGCGCTATTTGTTATATGAATGTTGAAAAGGTGATTCTTTTCTCATGTATAATGAATAGGTAGAGGATGTTAAGTTAAGTTCGTGTTCTGAGAACCGACACGCATGGAAAGTTCGTGACTCATAGTTATGTGGTGGAACCCCTCAGCGAATGGGCGACTTTGGCCTGACTAGGACAAGTTCCTCAAACTATATGATTGTGGTAAGTTCCTGAACCCAAATACGTGGTGAGTTTGATGAACAGTGAGTATGGATAGAGTTAAGTAGTCAGGTTAAGGCTATACTAGATATAGTTATTAAGCTGGAAAAGAATGTGGAGGAAAAATTTGAGGTGTTTTGAGGTTTTAGGATATTCCAAATCTTCTAGCTATGCTAGACTTTGAAATTCTTAAAATCGTGCTAAATTCGCACTTTTGTGCTTTTGAAAATGTCAAAGTGTGTTTTCATAATCATTAATGCATTTAGTGCAGAGATGATAAACGATGGAGTCATCAATGCAGAGTAACCTAGTGTTGGATGTATTTTTAAGCCCACTATGGTACGATGTAATATGACAAAGTCAAAATGATTTTCAGTATTTTGAAACGTGTAAAGAAGAGTCTATGCTAATTGTTTCGGCTAGACAAATTGATTTAAAAATATCAAAATGTATTTATAAAATCATCACACGCCATTAAAGCCATGGTGCAGAGATGAAAAAGACGGAATCCTCAACGCGCTGTTGCAACGGTGCGGTATCATGAAGTCCTAAAAATGTATTTCAGTTGTTTTAATCTGAAATGATTTTCAGTTCGTAATATATGAACAGTCTAATGATGTGAGTCTATGTCATTTATTTTGACTGGACACTTTTGGTCAGAAATGACTCAAGTTTTATTTTCCAATCCAACGTATGCTGGAGCGGAATTTTGTAGTAAGTCTGAGGTGAACAACCCCATAATGGGGGATATGTCAGAGCCATGAATAAAGAACCCGCGAGGGGGCGCCCAACAGTGGTGGCATGCTGATATGAGTTGGTAAATCCAAAGAGTTCGACCCCAACAGAAGTCGTTGTGCACAGCGCTAGAGTACGATAGGCTGATCACCTAGCGTACGAAACCATTGTGGTATGTTTTCAGTCATTGTGATTGATAAACATTCTCGCAGTATGTTCATAGTCTTTATGACTCCTCAGAATAGTATGAAAGTTTTAATGAATATTTTGATTTTCAATTTATTCTTTTGTAAGATATTGATTTTCAATTTATTCTTCTGCAAGATATTCCATTGTTCTGGAATTGTGAAAAGTATGAACTTCCTAGAAAAGGGTGGTCATAGAATTCGATGAGTAAAGAGATATTCTCAGTGATGAAAAACTGGTAGAAATGAGTATGATGAAATTTCGGGGACGAAATTCTTATAAGAAGGGGTGAATGTAATATCCCAGATATTTCCAAGATTTTAAATAATATCTTAATTGATTTTATTAAAGGTTAAGGTTTAAACCTAGAAGGTGAGAAGGAAGATGTGTAGAAAATGGGTAAACATTTTTTTTTTTAACATAAATTATTTGTTAGAAATTAAATGTGAGAATATTTTAATGATGCATGTAGATAATTTATTTAAGAAAGAAATTCAATTGAGAAGTGAAGGTGAATATATTAATATTTATATATATACACCTATAGTTGAGTTTGTTAGTCAAACAAGATGATGTGTGAAGTAAATTAAATACTTAATAAAACTAATAAATTAATTAGTTTTAGTATGGATTAAAAAGAAAAGTCATGTAATATAATTAATTGAATTAATTATATAAGTTATGAATTAAGGTTATGAGTAACAAGTAGGGAAGTGAAATATTGCCTTGACGGACAATATTAAGAAGTTAATTAATTAAGTAATTTACTTAATTAATAAGTTGTTATAGATGTAAGCCCAATATGGAGATATTTGCATGAAATGGGTAACTAAATAAGAGAGCCAATAAAAAGTAAGTTATGTAGCCCAAACCATTAAAAGTCAAATGAGGGTCAATGGTTGGGAGAAGCATTTCAAGTATTGATTGAGTGTAGAGAATTAACTAGTGTCTCGTTAATTGAATAACCCTAGTTGGTTGACAAGAGAGATAACATTAACCAATCATTGGTTAATTGCTAGATAAATAAATGTGGGGTTAAGAATTAACCGTGGATGGGTTAATTAAGTAACCCAATGTGGTAGAATTAATTATAGCAAATCTAATTGGATTATATTATAAGTCCAATTGAGGTATTAAACTAGGTCAAATTAATTTAACCTAGTAGTCCATATAATTTAATTTGAACATGGATTTATGTAATAATTAACCAAGCCCAATGCTTGTTTAATTAAATGTAACATAGGGTATTTAATATTAGCCCAATGTAGTAATTAAATTGAGCCCAAACAAATTTAATTGACGAGCCCAATAGAAATATTAAATTGATCTAATGTGGAGCCAAATGATAGTCAAAGTTGTGGTCAATATATATACATTGGTGTATATATATATGGATACTTATATAATGATATAGGATATAAAAATAAAGCCAAATTGGTGTAATATTAGAGCAAATCCCGAATTTTGGGGCCCACTTGGTGAAAAGAGTGTAGATTTTGCTTGCTTGTTGCTTTATTTACACTCAAAAGGAAGCCTAGACTCAAGCTTGATAGATGTCACATTTTAGTCAATCAACCAAGTCCATTCCCTTAAATCAAGCCAAGTTTTGATGGTTGCAAGTAATGTTAGTCAAAGTGTATAGATATATAATATATATGTATAATGTAGAGATTTAACCATATGTTGGTTAAGTGATGGGAAAAGGTGTGGACAAAGCTAATGTTAAATGAGATAAGAACTAACCTAAGGTGAGTTGCTAGCAAAATTAAACCACATTGGGTTAAGTCTCTACAATAGATAGAGAGAGTGAGAGTGAAGGAGACTTAGATCATTTCATTTGTTTCTTTTCTTCTTCATTTCTCCAAGTAGAAGAGAGGAGAGCTAGAGAGAAAAGAGAGAAGCCATGGAAGAGAAACAAGATTCTTGATGCTTGGATGATTGGATGAAGAAGAAGCAAGGTTTAAAGATGGAGGTCTCATCAAGAGGAATCTATCTATGTAAGAAGATTGATCATCCAAGTCTTTTCAAAGTTCTAACAAAGAGGATAATCAACAAAAGGTATAAAACATTCTAGCTTGGTATTGTTCTTTGGGTACTATGTAATTTCTTTGGTAGAAAACTAATTTTCAAAATCTAAAAAGGTAGAAACATGCTAGATTGATATATCTAGGGTTACATGGGTTTAATATGAATTTTTGGGTGTATTTATGTGGAAAGATTTCAACAAAATCATCAAATAAGTTTTTACCGACGAAAACCATGTAACCAAAATCATGGCAGCCACTCCCGAAATTTCTGGGCATGATCCGTAAGTCGGATTCATGATCCGTAAATTTCTGGTGTTAGATGTGTGGGATATGAAGATTCTCCAAGTGGAATCACTTCGATCCGATTTAAAATGAGCAAGTTATGATTTTTCAACCAAAACACACCCACTGTTTTAGGGCTGTGCACAACAGTCCGGTTTAGAGCCAATTTCTGTGACCAAAACAAATCCAAATTTGATGTTTGATAACAGAAAAATGTAGTTCGGGAAGTTACGAATCCATCGATACCAAATAGGCCTCAATCGGACTTGTGGATTTCATTTTATTCAAGTTCCCGTCGAAGACCCCAAGTCTGAAAAAGCATAAAAGTAATCTGCCTATTTTTTTAAAAAAAACCGGCCGGTTCGGTTTTTTTCGGTTTTTCATGATTTCTAGGTAGGGCCGGTTCGGGCATTTTTAGGCCGGTTCTTGGGTTGGTTCCAAAAGAGAAAATGCTTATAATTTTATAAAGAAAATTATCAAAATTTAAAATCCGAATTTTTTTGTAATTTGGTATTTATTAGAATTAATGGTGGATTAAAGCTTACTAAATTGCTAATAATTATGGGAAAATTATTTTTAATTTCAGAAAAATAATATTTGACCTATTGGCATGCTAGTTAAGTGTTATAAAGTAAAATTTGAAATTATTGGAGTGATTCACTATATATTAGCTATTTATTAGTGTATAAATAGGCTAATAATCTAATTAAATATTATTTAATAAATATTAAATAATATATGAAGTTATGTAATTAATTAATTATGATTTAATGAATATTAAATAATAATTAAAGGATGTTAAGATGAATAAGTTAGTTATTTATTATTTAATTGCACTTAAATAATAAGTAAAGTTAAATAAATAATTAATTATTATTTAAATTAATATTAAATAATAATTAAAGAATATTAAAGTTAGAAAGCTAATTATTTATTATTTAATTAATATTAAATAATAAGTAAGGTTAATTAAGTAATTAATTATTATTTAATTAATATTAAATAATAATTAAAGGATAATTAAGGTTAATAAACTAATTATTTATTATTTAATTAATATTAAATAATAAGTAAGGTTAATTAATTAATTAATTATTATTTAATTAATATTAAATAATGAGTTCGGATAATTAGTTAATTAATTATTATTTAATTCATATTAAATAATAATTAAATGGTAATTAAGTGGAATAAATTATTACTTAATCGAAAGAAGATTATTAAGTAATTAAAATATATTGATAATATTATTGACTAACTATTAAATGATAATAGTTAAGAATTAAATCATTATTCAATAATTAATAATGATATGTAATTAATTTAAAATATTATTAAAGGATTAATAATATTATTTAGCATTTAATTAACTATTAAATAATAATAGTTAAGAGTTAAATCATTATTAAATAAATAATAATGATAAATAAAGATTTAGAATATTATTAAAGAATTAATAATATTGTTTAACAAGTAATTAACTATTGGGTAATAATAGTTAAGGGTTGAATCGTTATTAAATAATTACTAATGATACGTGAGGATTTCAAATATTATTAAATGATTGATAATATTGATGAACAATTAAATTATTATTAAAATGATTGATAATAATGAGAAGTCAATTAAAATATTATTAAAGGGTAATAATATTAGCAAGCAATTAAATTATTATTAAAAGATTAATAATAATGATTAAGGTAAACTATTATTAAAAATAAATTAATAATAGTAATGATTATTTAAAGTGTTATTTAACAATTAAATAACATTATAAGTTATTACTAATTGATAGTAAAATTTAAAATATTATCCAAGGTGGATAATATTATGATAGGTATCGAGATAAATGATGTGATTTAAGTTAAACCAAGGGTATGGTCCATTAGTGATTAATTGGTGGATCGACCTAAATAAATATAGGGTCCAAGTTTTAATGCAGTGACATTAATAAATGTCAGAATTGCATAGTTTCGAACAAAAGATTTATGGTGTTGAATATGAAACACTGAGTCAAGTCAAAGAGAGACTAAAATATGAAATTAACCTTATTAAATAAAGGGGATGATAAGAAGAAATAAATATCTTTAAAATAAGATTTAGTATTGAGTCAAACTTTGACTGATATTGTGTACCGTTGATCTCACATACCGTGTAGGTGGTGCAAGGAACGTGAAAGATTAACGTAAGCTGGTTATACAAGTCCAGGCAAGTTTTTCAGAACGTGTTGTATTATGTGCATGAATTATAAGTTTGTTATTAAACTGAGATGTGCTCATACGTGGTTATGTGCAAAGATGTTTTAATGTGCCTTTGTGCAATAAGATGATTTGAACTGTTGATATGCGGTAGTTGATTTAAGACAATTGTTCTGCATTGAACTATATGTCATGATAGAGGTTAGACATGAAGCATAGATTAAATGCGAGGCATGATATGCATGAGCAGTATGTCATAAACTGAAATGCATGAAAAACATGATGTTAGTATAAATTGTAAATTTTATGTGAAGCATGTAATGTGTTATGTGTAGCTGTTGAACTTGCTGAGCCGTCGTGCTCACTCTTGCCTAAACCAACATTTTCAGATAAGGCTAGTTACCTGAAGTTCTCGATAAAGAACAAGGAACAGGAAAATATATTACTTCCATTGAAGATCTAAATATCTATTGTAGATATCAGTCCGAATTGGACAGGTAAATGATTCTGTAGCATAAGACTTAGTTGGTATGTTATATGAGTATTAAATACTCAAATTGATTGTAATAGAATGTCGTATCATGTATGATATTGAGACATACTAAGAATGTATAAAGATTTCGATTCTGGAATAGAAGGAGATGTTATATAATTGTAAATAAATGATTATTTAGCAATTATAATATTGTTAAAATTCACGAAAGATAAGGAAAATGTTGTACTCGTGTTGAACCGGATCCGAGGTTCGAGAAACCCGGATTCGGGGTCGTCACAACACACGTAGACACATAAGTAATTTTAAATAATCATTATTTTTATTAATAATATTATTTACAAATTCTTGGTTATTACATAACTCATTTATTAAAACGAGTTAATTGATCATATCTTATGACCATCTGAGTTAACTCATCAATTAGAACGAGTTAACTCGGACAATCAATATTATATATTATATTTAATACAATAACTAATAATTACAATCATTTTTCTTGAATCATAGAGGAAGAATATGAACGTTTCTTTTTGAAATACTAAAAGTTTTATGTAATTTTAATCGAATAAATGTAATAAAATTTTCTCAAATTGTGGACGTGGAAATATGAAAAGTTATTTCTTAACAATTAATTTATAATTTTCAATCATTAAGTAATAAAAGTTTAAATTATCTTAATTGTGGTAGAATATGTTGATCCAAATTATCTTTAACATTTTATATATATTATGTCAATAAAAAATAATAAATATATGTCAATAAAAAATTATCCAATACTTATGAAAAAACGTGATATAAACTAGCATGTATCTTCCAAGGGCTACTAAACTTCTAAATTCTAAATTCACGCCACAAAAGTTACTCAAATGAGCAAGTTATACCCTCCAAATGCAACAAAAACAAAAAAATCCTTTATTTTATACCACCTTTTAATGAAATCATTTTAAAGTCCTTTGTTTTCCCTCAAATTTGAGTTGGCTATTTTAGCCCCAATTTTCTTTAAGTGGGGTGTATTCAATTAGGATTTTTAAGGAATGATAAAGGCTTTAAAATCTTGGTTATATTCAATCAAAACATTTAAAGAGTTTATAAAAGTTTAATAGTATTCAATTACAACTTTTGTAATGTCTTTAAAAGTTATGTGGTATTGAATTAGGACTTTTACAAAGTCTATAAAAGTATTTTGGTATTAAAAAAAATTGTTGATTTTTCAGATTTTTATCAAATGGTGGAGTTTGACAGAATTTAGAACAAGAGGTATAAATACCAAAGTCTGGCCTCATGTCCAAAGATTTTCGAATATTTAAGAAAAAGAGAAGATAAACAGGCATGAGAAGTGAGAAAAAGGAATGCTCCAACGTTTAACATACATAAAAGACTACATTGTTAATCTACACTATCAATGTTTAGAAAACTGGATCGGACCGACTGGAATCAGTCTGCTTTCCGGTCCGATTCCCCTAGAAAATCGATTTGGCAGTGACCCGGTCAAAAATCGGTTGACCATCGGTTCAAACGGTTGACTCGGTTTTCAAGTTCTTTTTCTTTTTTTACAAAAATATTTTTACTAATATTATAATATTATTTTACTATATTTTAGCTTATAAAAAATTAGATATTTTAAAAATTTATTAATTATTAATAATATTTTTTTTATGTATTTATAACATCACTGGTTCAATAACGGTTCAACCATTGGTTGGACCAGTGACCTATCTACCCGGTAAATTTTTCGGTTCGATGACTGGTCCGATTTTCTAAACATTGTGCACTATCATCAGGTTAGTCACAATCTCATCTTGAGAATCTCACCTACATGCATATATTATCAGGGTTTTTTCTTGGTCTTTTTGGTTGGTTAACTATGAGGTTTTGGCTTTCTAGGATATTTTATCTCCCTACAATCTCACCTACATATCTTTGTCTTTGCTCTTTGTCTCTCGTGCTTTTCTATTATGAAATTATTTATCGTGACAAAAAAAAAAAGAATTTCTCTATTTGACTACAGACCACTAATTGGACTGAATTAACATCAAGACAAGGCAGAAGACATATATTTGGTGGTGTTTCTAAAATTAATATTGTATAAATTGGCTTTGTTATAAGTATCTTGTCATTGATTGTAAATTTTTATACATTTTACGGTTAATAATAAATTATTCTTGGTTGTTGGTTTATCTTGTCATACATTGTTGTTGTGTGAATAGCTACATTGGATGTCTTGTGTTTGGACTAGTAAACTACTAAAGGAAATACCAACTAAGATAAATGTGTATATATGACGTAGTAATTACAAATGAGAGATTCTCAATAAAGAAATAACAAGGGAAAGGGAAAAAATGCTAGGAATTATAACCCGTGGACATTGGAAGAGAGCAATGAGTTGCTGTAACTCATGGTTGATGCTGTAGTTCGTGGATGGCGTGATAGTAATGAAATTAGGGGTGAACAAAAAATCGATTTACCCTCAAAATCGCACCAAAAATCGCACAAACCGCACCAACGGTTCCGGTGCATATAGCGATTTTAGAATATTTGAAAAATTGAATTTGCGGTGCGGGCCCAAACCGCATTTTAGAAATCGCACCGCACCATGGCTGAAGTTTTTTTTTGTTTTTTTGAAATTATATGGCCAAAACGACGTCGTTTTGGCCATTTATAACATACACTCATACAACCTTCTCCTTCGCTTCTCAGTTCTCACTCTCAGGTCTCAGCCTTCTCTTCTCCAGTGTTCTAGCCTCTAAGTCATCAATAGCTCTTCTCGGCTCTCGCCGTTGTAACTTGTCGCTGATAGTTTCTTTCTGTTTCTGGTAAGTTATTTATGTATTAGGTCAAACATGCATTGAGATCTCATGCCAAAATCTCAAAATCTCTACTCATTACAAAGAATGAAGTTCATTATTCAAACATGCTATATTTATATTGTTGCTGAAATTGAAGGATTATGTTGTTTTATTTGGCATTTGCCTTGATTACATGCTCTGTTTGAAGAAAATGCCAAAATGGTTTGTTATATGAGATTTACTTGATTTTGCATATTAAGTGTTTGTAGAAAATACTAATGTGTTATTGGTAAAGTGTATGTGATGGGTAGTGAAGTTTGTTGATTGGTATGTACCTCCATTGATATTAATGGTCATTGATTTGTTCTTGTCTGAGAATTTTTATAGTCTTATACTGTTATTTGTTTGTGTGTTTGGGGAAAGAACATTGAGTTTCTAATCAATTTCTTTGTGGGTATTTAACTATAATGATATCAGGTGATGATTAGAGTGGGGATGCTTTAAACTCAAATTCAATTATTTTTTACTTTCTGGGATATATGGGCATACTTTGTAAGATGTAATTTTGACTTTCTATGTTTTGTTTTTTATCTTTAAATTTAAGTTAATCAAGATGCTCTTGCGCACTGAAAATTACCTTCTCCAGTTTGGGGTTGCTGTTTGGTTATATGAAAATAAGGAATTATGGGAATGAGAATCTCACAAGGTTTTGGTAGGAAGAGTTTTTCTTAGGCTTTTTTGTTTGTCTAATTTACATAATGCTCATATCTTGAGTTCCACCTGAGCGGAGTCTTTAGGAATGCTTTTTTTGAAACCTTAATGATATGGAATTTGACAATGTTTTATCTCTCATTACCCTCCCCTTTTCATGTTTTCTGTCTTCTACCCCAGATATGAGGGTTTCATTTTTGGACCTGTGCTAAAATTTTACCTCCAACTCTCGTACTTTAGGTTTCATATTAGTCAGTGACCTGCAATTTAGTTCCTTCATAATACCTGTATGACGGTAGATAATGCATCTTCGAATGACACCACTATCACATACTTGAAAAAAAATTCTTTGGGCCTCGAAAGCAATATTGGAGAATAAATATATATATTTGAGATGTTGTGCTCATATTTTGAACTTAGTTGTGAAGGATGGCCTCAAAGATCAACATGTGTCTATTGCTAGGATACGAAATGCGGTGAGGTATGTTAGATCCTCTTCGACAAGGCTCGCAAAATTTAAGATTTGTGTGGAAAGAGAGAAAATAAAGTGTGAGAAAATGGTGTTGAGACTAGGTGGAACTCCACATATACGATGTTAGAGATTGCCGTAAAGTATGAAAGGGCTTTTGATAGGATGTTTATTGAGGATATTAATTATGAGAGATTCTTTAAGCATGAGGAGGAAGAGGCTTGGGAGGATAATACTAGAAGAGGAAAGAGTAAGAAGAAAATGGTTGAAGGGCATCCGGAGTGGAATGATTTTAAAAATATCAAGTGTTTCATTCAATTTTTGAAGATCTTTTATGATGTCATAATGAAAATATTCGGTTCCAAATATTGCACTTCAAATCTTTTTTTCATTGAACTTGTAAAAATGGAAGAGGTAATAGTGAAATTGTGTTCAAGTGGGGATCTTTTGATGAGAGACATGGCCAAAATGATGAAAGAAAAATATGACAAGTATTGGGACAATGTGGATAATTCTAAATTTATGCTATATGTCTCTGTTGCTTTAGATCCAAGATATAAGATGCATTATTTGGAATTTTGCTTTGCTAGACTTTATGGAAAAAGATCTTCAAAAACTACATTAATGTGTGAAAAAGTGATGAAGACACTACAAGAAATGTTTGAATATTATAAAGATAATAATGGTGGTAGCATTTCTTCTTCTTCTAGTGTAAACATTGAAGGGGATTTATATGATGAATTTGAAAAGTACATGCAAGAACAAGTTGAAGGGGGAAGAACAAAAACATAGATTGATATATATTTGGTGGATAGTAGAGAGAAGAATGATGAAAACTTTGATGTTTTAGGTTGGTGAAAAATGAATTCGGTAAAGTTTCCAATTCTTTCAAAAATTGCAAGGCATGTATTAGGTATGCCTATTTCTACAGTTGCTTCGGAGTCTGCCTTTAGCATCGGGGGAAGGACTATTGATGCATAAAGGAGTCCACTCTCTCCTAGGACAGCTGAAGCATTGATTTGTACTCAAGATTGGCTAAGCAATTCATAAACTTTTGTTGGCATTCGAGAACAACCGAAGAACTTCAACAATTCGAGAATATTAAAAAAGGTAGATATTTATTATATATTTTTAGTTCTTTATTTGATTTTATTATACCTTTTCAAACATTCTTACATATATTTTTTTTTTGTATGCTTTATAGATGAATTCAATTCGCTTGAGGAATGCATGGTCGATGGGTGACTAATGGAATGTAAATAGGTAAGCCTTCTGAGTTCTGACTATAATGAACTACCACAATAGCTAACAAATGTAGTGGTCACCATAAAAGTTTGCATATCAGTTGTTGCTGCTTTTACTGCTCTGTTTCTGTTTCTTTTTCTACAAAAAAAATCTTGTTTCTGTAAAAAAAAATCTTATTTCTGTTTCTGCAAAAAAAAATCTGTTCATGTTCTTATTTTTGTTTCTTGCTTCTGTTTCTGCAAAAAAATTCTGTTCATGTTCAGCTTTTGTTTCTGCAGAAAATTTTCATATCAGTTTTAGTTTTTGGTTAAGAAACCTTCAGTTTTTGCTGCAGAAAATCCCTATTAAATCATGAGTTGAATTAAGCACTTGGCCATTATAAATTTTTCATGTTCCTGGGTGAGCTTAGCACCAGAAATAAAACAGTAACTTTCTTTAGTAACTGGTTTGTGATTTGCATTGAACAATTGAACACTCACTCCACTTTAAATCACAAAACTGTTGTTGCTCGCTTTATATCGTACAAAGTGAGAAATGGTCTTCTTATTAATTTGTGGCATAATCGCTGGCTTGAGGGAAGACCTCTTGCTTTTCAAGCATGTCTAATAGTTTGATCAATTTGCAATACTGAATCATTAATTTATAGTTGGTTCTAATAAGTAATTGGTTGTTTTATATATCTTAAAATTAATTAATCAATTGTTTAGTTTCCTTTATTATGTACAGGTAATGCATATTGTAGCTGCAATGGAAATCAATTCAAGATTAATACCAAAGTTGAAACAATTGCATACTACTCTATATTCAAAGGTTGGAATTTAGTTCTTCCACTCACATATGCTTTAGTTATAGATCCTCCACTCATGGCTTATATGCATGATGTGTATATTATAAGTTGACACCTACAAAACATGCAAATAAACATGCTCTTTTATAAAAATACATGTGTGTATATATTTATTTTTGATTTTGTGTGTTTATGCATGGGTACTTGTGTTAATTTGTTCTTGTGTTTTACAAATTTCAACTTAAAGCCAAATACATGTGTATCACTAGCTAGTTATAATTATCAGATGCATTAATTAATTAAAGTGGATTTTATTAATTAAACTTGAGGCGTTGGCTCAATATATAGTATGAGTTTTACCCAAATAAGGGAGAGCTAGAGCAAAATAAAATGATCAAATCCACCAAATTTCTTGTTCTGTTGTGCAAAAAAAAACCTTTTCTTTTAGTGGAGATGTTGATGTGTCTGAATCTTCTTCTTTTTTTTCTCTCAATAATTTTTTTTGCAAGTGTTGGACCATTTATTTTGAAGATATGTGTTTGTTTGGCATTGGGTTGGTATTCGATTCATTTCAAATATAGGCAAAACTTCTCCACATGACTTCTAAAGCTGCACAATAGAATCGTAATAGGTAGAAAAAAACCCACTGATGTATACTTGTGTTGCAAGCAATAGTTTGCACATCTAGCAATATTTTAATTGCCACTAGCTACTGATAAGTCGATTTTATATCAATTTATTAGGTATTTTATACTTAATTATTTGTGGCTTTTTAAGTATTTTTAGTGTTTTAGGTAATTTATTTAATTTAATGCATTATTATTATTTTTAGTATTTTTATATTATTTTTAATTAATTTATATTTTATTTTGTAGAAAAATTGGAGCTGATGGCAGTTTGGCTTTTGTTTCCGCGTGGCGTTCCGTCAGTAGATAAATTAAAGGATAATTTAGGAATCCAATTGCAATTTGGAAAAGGAAGATAAGTAGATTTTTTTTTTTATTATTTATTTGTATTTTAAATCCTATTAGGGTTTGGAAAATGTAAATCCTATTAGGGTTTGGAAAGTGTAATTCCTATTAGGGTTAGGAGGATTATGTAGCCTATAAATAGAGGGCTTGAGATACACAATTGATATACAATTTTCATTAGAAAAATTCTCTCTTCTATTATTTGGTGTTCTCTACAACTATGTATAGCTAAATTATTTTTCTTGGTTTAAGTGATTGAAGCCATCAAGAGTTATACGCTGTAAGATCTAATTTATTTTAATTGTTCAATTTATATTTTGAGTATTGGATATTTTTCTGTGCTTAATTTTATGATTGGTTTGTTTAATTACTATGAGTACTACTAGTTTATTATTCACATTAATCTACTGCCATTTGTGAAGCAACTAAGTTTAATAATTGTTTTGCAGATCAAAAGATTATTTTATTTTAGGAAGAATATTCATCTAAATTAAATGCAAACAAGTGGTTTGTGTTGTTTAGTTCAACGATCTCTCTAATTCTTAAAGCTGCTATTAAATTAAATTTTTAGCAAGTGCCGGAGGTTGTTTAGTAGTAAGGCTTGTGTTGGCTTGTGTTGTTTAGTTCCACCTCCGAGTAGTTATTTCTACGGTGAATGTTCAAAATATGAATTGAGTTATTCTTGTATCAGTGATCAGTTGTAAATTCTTGATGGTGAATGTTGACTTAAACCAAGGTTTTTTTTTCCATTTATTTTATTAAATTACTTGCATATTTATTTTAGTTAATTTTATTTAAACTATTTCTTTAAACAATCCCCAATTTTGGTTTACGAAAGCATAAAATTAAATTAATCATTCTCTGCGGGATCGACTCTTACTTGCACTACTACATTAATATTTTTCCAAAGTAAAATTTTATTTTTGGGTGTTTGCGACATCACACCAAATTTTGGCACCGTTGCTGGGGACTGATTTTAATTTAATTTTGTGTTTTTATAAATATTTAATTAATTTAGTAATTTTTCTTAAATTTTATTTGTCTAGTTTTTCATAATTTAATTTAGTTGTGCAGGTTCAGGATGGAAGTTATGCATGATTATGTCAATAAGGTAACTATTTCTTCTCTTGAGCAACAAATTAATGATCTAACTTCTCTTCTTTATCAATTGGCTGCAGGTAATGCACAACCAATGGAAGTTTGTAGGATTTGTGCGGTGATAGGACATCCAACTAATATGTGCCCCATTCTTCGAGAGGAGTCCTATGCACAAGTCAATATAGCAAGTGGTTTCCCTGGTCAACCCCAATAGAGATATGATCCCTATTCAAACGCGTATAATTCGGGATGGAGGGATCATCCTAATTTTGGCTATGAGAATCCACAAATGAATCCGCTTACAAAGAAGAATTTTTCAAGTTATCAACAATACCTGCAGTCGTATCCCCAACAACAACAGGACCAATCATTTAATTATGATGTCTTTAGAGGATATGCTTAAATTACTTGAAACTAATAATTTGCAATTTCATCAGGAAACGAAGACAAAAATCCAGAATTTAAATACACAGATGGGACAAATGGCAATCGCACTCAGTCAATTGGAGGAGCAAAGTTCTGCGTAAGTACCTTCTCAAACGATGGATAATCCAACGGAGAATACAAGTGCACAAGTGTTAAAGAGTGAAAAAGAGTGCACAAGTGTTAATGATGATGACATGCCTAAGGTGGTGGAAGTTGTTGAGGACCTAAACAAGGAAAATTTAGAGATTACAATTACTAACAATTTGGAGTTAAAGGAAGAAGAAACAATTTAGCTAAAACAAAATTTGAAGGAAGAATAAGCTCCATTAAATTCTTTGCTAATGATTTTTGATAATAATGCAATTATTTCCATTCCATTGCCTGTTACTCATAACAAATTTTTATCTTTTATTTTGCAGGATCCCATTATAAAGAATCTCCGTAGTCATCTCACATATTTATTTCTTGAAGAGGGAGTCAAACATTCATGCCAAATTCAAGGGAGATTGAACCTACCTATGAAAGATAACGTGCTAGATGGGGTACTCAAAATTTATGAAGTTGGAGTGACGTGATGTTTAAGCCTGTTGTCAAGCCAATGATGACGATAAACAAAGGCGCTGCTTGGGAGGCAACCCAATGGGAGTATAATTTTCTTTCTTTTTATTTTCGTATTTATAGTTTAGTTATTTGTGTTTTTTCTTTGCATTTTATTTTACATTAGGGACAATGTAAATTTTAAGTGTGATGGAAGGGATTTAGGATTTTTGTTTATTTTAGGTCATATTTTGCAATTTTTTTTAGGAAATTTTAAAAATTTTGAAATTTTGAATTTTGTAGGTAAATTCACTGCAAACCCTCATGTGACAAAACTCATCCACTTGAGATAATCTTAGGATTTAAAGGCTTGTTGCACATGCTAAGTGTAACCGTATTTTCTACGAAAATGGGGTAGTTTTTTTATTTTATTTATTCTTTATTATTTTTTTTTTTTAGGAGGTGTCGCTTGAGCAATGAGTTAATTGGATTTTAAATTTTTAGTCAATGATAAATATTTCAATTTTTATTTAATAACTTTTGGAAAAGGGATGAATTTTAGCTTAGTGTAAATTTTAATTTTTTATTGATTATTACTTTGCTTGAGATCTTTAAATTTTTATGCACTTATATCCATTTGTTTGAGCTAGTTTTAAATTAAGGAAAGTTTAAATGGTTAAATGCTTATGAAAGATATTTTTGAGCTCTATATCTTATTTAATCATTATTTGAAGTGAAATATAGTTTTATGTTATTTTTCTAGGATTGTTAAAAAGGATTCTTGTGGTGGGTTGAGATGGAGCGTAAAACGCACTCACTCATAAACACATGAAAAAGTGAGATGGAGCATAAAATGCACTCACTGAAAAAAAAAATGGGATGGAGCATAAAATGTACCCATTAAAAGAAAAAAATTAGAAAAATATTTGAAAAATTGATATTAATAATCCTAGTATGCCTAATTGTTTGAACCATTTTGATCTTCTGGTATATATTTGTCTATATTAGCAAAGAGTGATGTGAAAAATAAGTATATTGAGTTTTGTTATATATCTTTTATAAGGTAATTACTAACCTAAACTTATCTGAGTTTTGATTAGTTTGATACATTTGGATTTACACACGCATAAAAGGGTCTTGAATAGAGTAAGATTAATAAATATGTTGAAGTTCTAGATTTTGCATAGTTTTAAAATTTTCTTTGAGTTATCATTTAAAAAAAATCTTTGAGGCTAATGTTAAAATTTATATTAATCTATTACTCGAGTAAGTTGTTTGATTATTATTTTTAATTTTTATTCTTGTTTTGCTTAAGGACAAGTAAAGAGTTAAGTGTGGGGGTATTTTGCTATAGGATGAAAATGATAGTTTATATGATGTGTTTTCTAGTTATTGATGTCCAAAATTCTTTAGTAACAGACTAGCAGTACAGGTTTTGGGTTGCTATATAAATGTGCAGGTTTATGTGTAGGTTCATTTTTGGTTTATGTGCAGTTTCTATTTTTCACCTTGCTGAATTACAATTTCTGTGCAGGTTTTTGGATCTTTTGGGATGTTGTTTTGAGGCAGTTCATTTCAAGTGCAATAGAGTCCTGGAATGAGTAGGCAGTAGCACTGCCAAAATGTCAAGAAGCATTATTTTAGATCTTTTGTGTAAAACCACGAATTTTATGAAATATAAAATTTAATTTTTTTCTTCATATATATTTTCATGAAACAGTAAGTGGTTAAATTGATAAAGTTAAAAGTTAAAGATGTTATGTGTAAATTATATTATGTCGGACAATATTCGTTTGGTCGGGAAATATTCGTTCTGTTGGGGAATATTTGTACGACGGCGCTGTACGAACCAATCATTGGTAGACCCCACAACGAATAATTGTTGGATATAGAAAATAACATAAACAATTTTTAAATGGTCAATGGTACTATCACTTTTAATTGTTAAAATATTCGGTGGTAAAAGAATAGTAATATACGGTATTACAAGTAACATACGGTATTGCATAGTAGCACACGGTATTGTACAGTAGCACACGACATTGCACAGTGTTTCGTATTATTAAACTGAGAAAGTCGTTATCGTACAATATTTGACTTTATTGTCACATGTACAATAATTCATATTATTAAACTGATAATTGTCACAGTTGCATATGCACAGTAATTCACATTATTTAATCAATAATTGTTATGACACAGTAACGTATTCTTTCTTTTACATACTTTCTGCATTATTGTTATCTCTATTATGGTGTTATTTAAACAGTTGTATTTCATTAATTAATTGACTTGATATCTAACTCAGAGAGCCAACTACACTGTATTTATAACAATTAGTCATAATAATGAATAAGTGTGAATTATTGTTGAATAATTGAATTGATAAAGTTATTTGTTTATAATATAAAGTTAAGTGCTATGAAATGAATGGTATAGATTAAAGATAATATAGAATTTGAAATGGATGGTGTAGATTAAAAGATGATCTTTAAGTGATTGGTTTAGATTAAAGAAATCTTAAAAGATGAAATGAATGGTATGGATTAAACATTATCTTGAAATGAACGGTTTTGATTAAATTAGGAAATCTTGGTTATGATAAGATTTTTGGCTATAAATAGAGGCCTTAACTTAAGGATTTTTCATAAACTTCCTTACTTGTTTTTTCTTTTACTCTCTAAATACTTCTTGTGTACGTTATTTCTAAGTGTGCTTAAGTCATCTTGAGTATTTGTGAAGATCTATAAGTGTACGTGTACTGTTCAAGTTAATCAACCTCATTTAAATCAATATTCAGTCACGTGTTAAGGTAAGGAATATCATCTTTTTTCATATTCTATTATTTAAACTTACTACGGTAAGGGATTATCATTATTTGATTCTCGAAAATAATATCGTTTCTTTCTTACTCATAAGATGTGCCATTTATTTTCATGTATGAATTTGTAGGAATAACCTTACAGCGCGGATTACCGTCTGTTGGTGAATAACCTTTCGTATTCATTCCTTATTAATCTCTGAGAATAACCTTACTGCGCAGATTACCGCCTGTTTGGTGAATAACTATTCGTATTCAATTTTTATTAAATTGTGGGAATAACCTTACGGTGCGGATTATTGCTTGTTGGTGAATAACCTTTCGTATTCATTCCTTATTAATCTCTGAGAATAATCTGACTACGCGGATTACTGCATGTTTGGTGAATTACTCTTTGTATTCATTTCTTATTTGTCTCTTGTGAAAATAATTTGTTTACACGAATTATCACATGACACTTTTATTGCATATTCGTTTGTAATATAATTTTCTTTCATATTCGTAAGTGATATTATTTTCCTTTATATTCATAAGGGATACCATCTTTTTCATCTTCCATTAGTCAAACTTACTATGGTAAGGGATATTAATTTCCTTCACCTTTTGTTAATCAAATCTGTTACGGTAAGGGATATTATTTTCTTTCATACACCTAAATCGAAACTTATTATGGAACTATTGCTTCTATAATTCCTGAAAATATTATATGTTCCATAATAGTTGCACTTCATCATTTCAATTGAACCATCCTATTTACGTGAACCTTTCTATTGAACTGTAATCGTTATTCTGAATTGTGGATCTTGAATATCATTTTTGAATTTCACTCCACATCATGTTGATAATTTAGACATTATTTGAATCTGTACAAAGTAAACTTCTGATACTTATTATTTATCATGTTTCTTCTGTTAATCATTTATATCATTCTAATCATCGAAAATCAAGTTGCTGTGAATATCTGTAGCCGGGGGCACAGATGTGATATAATTGTTAAACAAATGATAGGTTAAATGCGATATAATAGGTTAAAGGCGATACATCTGTTCGGTATCTTTTATGGCACGTGGTGAATGTTCTCTTTGGCCCGTAGTGCAAAGATGAACTGTTGTTTGGTATGATTATGACCAAAGGCTGAATCTGGTATAATAATGACCGTTGGTGTTATATTGAATGTCTTTGGCCTGTAGTGCAAAGATGAACTGTTGATCTGCATGATTATGACCAGGAACTGTGAATTTGTACTATCTTGACTAATGGTATTTCAGATGATAAAAGTTGATGATATTTTTTCCAAAAAGAGAACTGAGTGGACATTATAGTCTGCATTATTCTTCTAATAGATTGCTCATTCCGCTGCTATTATTGATCTGAACGTTGTTCAAGAATTTAACTGCAGTTTTTGATATAAACCTTGTAGTATATTGTATTCTATCAATAACTCAACTGTTGAAGGCTAACGATAACTTATTTGTCATTATCTTAGTCATGATATTCTTTACTGGGCTATTTGAGCTCACCATTTCTTTTGTTCCATTACTTTTCAATAGGAGATGAGAACGTAGTTGGGTCTAGCCGGGGAATAAAGTGAGAGTCCGAGGGATAGCTATCGTAGTCTTCACGTATTATAAAATAGTGTGATAATAATAATGAAGACTTAGTTGTGTATTATTATACACTCTATTGTTGAACGTTGTTCTACCTTGTAATAATTTTGTTGTAGTCTTTTGACAACTCAAGTTTGGGCTGTGTGGGCACAGATTTAGGAGTGTCACATTTTGGGTTTCTGTTTTGATGCAGTTTCTATTTTTCACCTTACTGAATTATAGTTCATGTAATTATCTTTAGAATTTTCATATGTAAATGAGATAACATCATTTATGTTTTAAAGATTCTATTTTATTTTTGTTTAGACAAAATAGGTTGTGTGATCAAAATGGTATTTAATATAGTATGATGTTAAATTGTTAATTTAATTTGCATAAAATTTAATTACTTCAATTGATTTTGGAACCGAAACCGCACTAAATGAAACAACATCGCACGGTTCAAAACCGCACCGCACCAATTAGAAGCGATTTTGGTTGCGGTTTTGGATTTACTAAATTGCACCTAAACAGTTTCATGTGTAGTTTGGGCTTCAAACCGCACCATGCTCACCCCTAAATAAAATGCTAAGTAAGCAAACAGTTGAGAAAAAGATAATTCACGCTCTTAATCAAAAGCTTGGCTGCCAAAGAACATATTCACAATACTTAAGTTAACTGAAATGGTTCAAGAATCGTTATGACAATTTTATGGAGCTTTTTTCGTAATAGCTCTGGGTTTGGGTGGGATCTAGTTAATAAAAAGTTCACTGCTAGGGATGAAGTGTGGGAAGATTACTTCATGATGAACTTCTAGTATTTTTTAAAATAATTATCATTGACAACTCTATTTTACATGTTTAAATCGAGATTCACAATTTTCAAGCCTGCATCTCCATTTATTTATAAAATTCAAGCAAACTTGGTACTAGCTTGTATAAGACTCCACGATTTTCTTCATAAGGAATGTCGTTCCAATAAATTTTCTATTGAACTAGATAACGCGTCTTCACCATCTTCATTGTTACCAGTAAATCAATGAGATAATTTGGAATAAGTTTTTGAAACTCAAGAGCAACAACGAGAGAATGCTAATGAATGGATGATTGGTATAACTTCTGACATGTGGAGAGATGTCGAGCATAATAATAACAATGACCGGTAACAAGGGCAATGAGTTTTGATATTCTTATAATTTTTGAATTATTATGAGTTTATTTTGGTGATTACAGATATGAGTGATTTTAGTACCTACCAAACTAAGTTCAATTATGGTAAATTTTCTATAACCTGTTGGCAATTTACTCATATGTATGAGGTTTTATAACGTTTGATCGTATAGATTTTTATTGTGACATTATTTTGTGAAAACAGAGTTTGATATTTCTATTGAAAAACGTGCGTATATACATAAAGTATATATAGTCAAATGAAAAGTGAGCTTAATTTTGGTGTTGTTGCGTCTATAGCTTCTAAAATTTTATTGGTATCCAAGTATCCAAATTTATCATGAAATGAGTAAAATAATATGAAGGCTTTCAACATATATAAAATCTCATGCCACAAGAATTCAATGAAATAATGAGATTTCCTTTACTTCATGAAAAAAAGAGGGAGAGGTTGTACACATTGGCTAATTAACGATTAATATAAGCTGCAAGATATATTAAAAGTATGCAAAAGTCTTGGTAAAAAGTTTATAAAAGTCTGTCACTTATTTCATGGAATTTTCAAAAGTCATTTTTAAAAAGTGTTTAAAAGTTGTTAAAATTCACGAACTCTATAAAAGCCTGTCACTTAAAAAAAGTTTTTAAAAATCTTAATTGAATACACCACGATTCATGGATCTCTTGGTTCGAGAAATCAAAATAAGAGGATCAAACCATCTCTTCTATCTCTTTTTCAAATTCGATAAATGTTGGTTGATCGTATATTTCATTATAGTTTTATGATTTAGAGTATGATGTTGCCATTTTTTTCTCATTGTTGATACTAGTAAAACCCAACCAGATGATGTCTACTGGTTGGTAGTGAAAGGACTTTTAGTAACTGCATACCCAAAAGGGGGGTGTCGGTTAAAAAACAATCATTTTTTTCTTGCTCTCCCTTAGCAGCGGGAAATGAGTCTATCTATTTTCCTAGTGTAGACACCCAAATTTTGCACTTTTACACTAATTCTGACAGGAGGGCAAAGTCGTCACTTGACCCGACATACGTAAAGGAAGGTGGACCCCAACACGAAGCCACCCCAACGACTTACGGTCAAAGCCGCCACAACGAACAACGAGCATCAGGTTACTTGAAACAAGACAAACAGCTGATCCAGAAAAAACTTGATTTGATCACCAAAGACGACGAATGGCCACTACGCGTACGGTAGTCGAGGGTCTCGCTCCCCGGTGAGCGAGTAACTGCCCCCTGGAAGCCAAGCACAAAGAGCAAATTCTATATCAAGTAACATCGTTCCGAAATAATACAGCAAAAAATGATGTTTTAAAACTGCGTGACACGAAAATTGAGAAAAGGAAGTCGGGCAACCGCATATGTATCTGCGATCAACGACAAGTGGGCATTTTTCGTGGCTCGAGGAAACACGCGGCAGCCGAGGCGGCGGCTTAGACGGCGATTGCAGGCAGCCGTAGATGGATCTGTGGCCAGCCGCAGATGCACTTGCGGCTGCCCCCAGTCAGCTATACAACGCCATTTTGATCGGTCGAGAGCAGAAGAGGGAAGAAAGAAAGAAAAAATGGCGGAAGGATAGAGATAGAGAGAGAAACCTACGGGTTTGAGAGAAAAGTGAGGGCTCATCCGATTTTTGTTCAACCTTTACACTATATATTGTATCCTATGTGATCTCCAAGCGTTAAAGTATCTATTTCATCATTTGAAATGCGAAAATCCGAGTTTATAGCATTTGTGGGTTTAATGTAGTTAGATCTTGTTTTTATTTCATTTTATTGTTAAAGTTGTTATAGATCTAATATTTGTGCATTTGTTGGGTGGATCTACTGTGGATCCGAAGTTTTGGTGCATTGCGATTTAAATATTTTGCTTTTGTGTATTTTGAAGTTAGATCCAATGTAGTCGATATATGTTTTAGATCTATGGATTAGGGACGATTAGAGAGGATTTATTGCGGATGAAATCTCCTCCTAACCTCCCGATGATATCCTTGTAGTTTATTTTATTGCTTTTGAATGTAACGATCGCGATGCGCCTTTATTGTAAATATGTAAATGTTGGGCCTTAAAACGATATCGATACCGAAAATCGCGTTTAAGGCCCCGTAATAGTGAAATATGTGATTGCGGGCGTTTGGGGCTATTTAGACGGCTTACATGCCCAAAAATAGCTCCAACGTCATTTTAATGCTTGATTTTCCCTTTTCGACACGGAAAAAGGATTTTGGAATGAAAAGATAAAGATTTTCATAAAATTAATCAAAGTAGGATATTAGATCACTCGTAGGCTAAAATAAAATCGAAAGTATCGGATGAGCTCCATTTCTATTTGACAAAGGATTCGAAAACCTTATTTCACAAATGTCATCATTAAAGATTTTGTTTCCAAAAAAACGAAAGCTTAAAAAATGAACTTTTTAAAACGAATCGAATCCTTCGTGCATAGGGTCAAAGAGATTTCAGAAATAAAGCATTCCAAAGATTTTCATAGGCACACACACACACACGCGCGCGCACAAACACACATTTTAGGATTTAAAGGAAAGGAAAGCATTAAGATAGCAGTAACCGTGTTTCACGGAAGTCGGGGGGTGGCTAATACTTTCCCCTCGCTTAAGCAAGCCCCCGAACTCTATGAATCTCGGTTCGCCGACCAATTAATTTGGAGTCATACATGAGCCAGAAATTACTAAAACTAAATTCGGATGAGTTGGTACATCCATTGCAAAAATACCAACTGGCGACTCTGGTCAATTGGCTCATCATAAAAATAAATCTTTCAAACCCTATCGACATTCAAGCCGACCCTTTTCAAAATCACATCTTAAATCCAAAGGCTAAAATTGGAAAGGGTAATTATTAAAAAAGGAAACAATTTTCCCGACGTCGACACCTAGCTTTGGTAGATTTCCCCTAACACAATCCATAGAAAGATGAGAAATTCCCTGATAAAGCTGCTACTACCAAGTGAACTCATATTGGCCATATAATCTTATGTTATGCTAGACTACGAAAGTGAGAAACTCTCTAAGGAAAAGAAAGAGGAAATGAGTGCTCGTCGAAAGAAAGATGAGTTGGTCGAGTTGTTTCCATCTCCTTTACCCCACCCAAGCCTGTAGTTGGTAATGAAATTGTTTGGTGTGACTAAATACAAGTTGTGACGCCCCCAAATCTGGGCCCACACAGCCCAAACTTAAGTCGTCAAAAGACTACAACAAAATTATTACAACAAAGCACAACGTACAACAATACAGTGTATAATAATACACAACTAAGTCTTCACTATTATTGCCACACTATTTTACAAAACGTGAAGACTATGATAACTATTCCTCGGACCCTCACTCCATTCCCCGGCTAGACCCTGTTATGTTTTCATCTCCTGTTGAAAAACAATGGAACAAAAGAAAGGGTGAGCTCAAATAGCCCAGTAAGAAATATCATGACTAAGATAATGACGAATAAATTATCATTAGCCTTCAACAGTTGAGTTCTTGATAGAATACAATAGACTACAAGGTTTATATCAAAAACTGTAGTTAAATTCTTAAACAATGTTCAGATCAATAATAGCAGCGGAATGAGCAATCTATTAGAAGAATAATGCAGACTATAATGTCCACTCGCTTCTCTTTTTCGTAAAAACATCATCAACTTTTATCATCTGAAATACCATTAGTCATGATAATATAAATTCACAGTTCCTGATCATAATCATGCACATCAACAGTTCATCTTTGCACTACGGGCCAAAGATATTCAATATAGCACCAACGGTCATGATTATACCAGATTCAGCCTTTGGTCATAATCATACCAAACAACAGTTCATCTTTGCACTACGGGCCAAAGAGAACATTCACCACGTGCCATAAAAGACACCGAACAGATGTATCGCCTTTAACCTATTATATCGCCTTTAACCTATCATCTGTTCAACAAATATATCACATCTGTGCCCCCGGCCACAGATATTCACAACAGCTTGATTTTTGGATGATTAGAATGATATAAATGATGAACAGAAGAAATAGGATAACAATAAGTATCGGAAGTTTACTTTGTACAGATTCAAATAATGTCCAAATTGTCAACATGATGTGGAGTGAAATTTAAAAATGATATTCAAGATCCACAGTTCAGAATAACGGTTACAATTCAATAGAAAGGTTCACGTAAATAGGAAGGTTCAGTTGAAATAATGAAGTTCAACTATTATGGAACATATAATATTTTCAGGAATTATAGAAGCAATAGTTCCATAATAAATTTCGATTTAGGAGTATGAAAGAAAATAATATCCCTTACCGTAGCAGGTTTGATTAACAAAAGGTGAAGGAAATTAATACAAAGGGTTATTCACCAACAGGCGGCAATCCGCTCCGTAAGGTTATTCCCACAATTTAATAGAATTTGAGTACAAAGAGTTATTCACCAAACAGGCGGCAATCCGCTCCGTAAGGTTATTCCCACAATTTAATAGAATTTGAGTACAAAGAGTTATTCACCAAACAGGCGGCAATCCGCTCCGTAAG
Source organism: Hedera helix (assembly GCA_947179155.2). Taxonomy (NCBI): domain Eukaryota; kingdom Viridiplantae; phylum Streptophyta; class Magnoliopsida; order Apiales; family Araliaceae; genus Hedera; species Hedera helix. Next base: position 31,805,582 of record OX359279.1, read on the forward strand.
GTTATTCTCAGAGATTAATAATGAATGAATACGAAAGGTTATTCACCAACAGGCGGCAATCCGCTCCGTAAGGTTATTCCCACAATTTAATACATGGAAATAAAAGGCACGTCTTATGAGTAAGGAAGAAACAATATTATTATCGAGAATCAAATAATGATAATCCCTTACCATAGTATGTTTGAATAATGGAAGATGAAAAAGATGGTATCCCTTACCTCAACACGTGACTGGATATTGATTTAAATGAGGTTGATTAACTTGAACAGTACACGTATACTTATAGATCTTCACAAATACTCAAGATGACTTAAGCACACTTAGAGAGAACTTTCACAAGAAGTATTTAGAGAGAGAAAGAAAGAACAAGTAAGGAAGTTTATGAAAAATCCTTAAGTTAAGGCTTCTATTTATAGCCAAAAATCTTATCATTCATTTAATATAAACCATTCATTTAAAGATCATCTTTTAATCTACACCATCCATTTCAAATATTATATTATCTTTAATCTACACCATTCATTTCATATCACCTAATAATCACCTAACTTTATATTATAAACAAATCAATTTAATTATTCAACAATAATTCACACTTTAATCTACACCATTCATTTCATATCACCTAATAATCACCTAACTTTATATTATAAACAAATCAATTCAATTATTCAACAATAATTCACACTTTAATCTACACCATTCATTTCATATCACCTAATAATCACCTAACTTTATATTATAAACAAATAACTTTATCAATTCAATTATTATGACTAATTGTTATAAATACAGTATAGTTAGCTCTTAGATATCAAGTCAATAAATTAATGAAATACAACTGTTTAAATAACATCATAATAGAGATAACAATAATGTAAAATAAAGCATACGTTACTGTGTAATGACAATTATTGATTCAATAATGTGAATTACTGTGCATATGTTACTGTGACAATTATTAGGTTCAATAATTTTAAAAACAGTGCAACAACAATTATTGACTCAATGATATAAAATACAGTGTAATGACAATTATTAAATCAATAATGCAAAATACTGTGTAACAACAATTATTGAATTGATAATATAAAATATTATGCAGTGACAATTATCGATGAAATGATGCGTAACAGTTACGGTGTCAATTATCAGACCAATAATATGAGACACTATGCAATACCGTGTGTTACTGTAGAGTACCGTGTGCTACAGAAAATACCATAAACTACCGTATGCTACTATTCTTTTATCACCGGTATTTTAACAGTTCCGTTGACTATTTTTATTTAAAAAGGTTACTTCTGTCGTTTTCTATATCCGACAAATATTCCGTTGTGGGGTCGACCAAACGAATATTCCCCGACAAAGCGAATATTGTCCGACAAAATAAAATTTGCACATAACATCCTTAACTTTTAACTTTATCGATTTAACCATTTACTGTTTCAAAAAATATATATATGAAGAAAAATTAAATTTTGTATTTCATAAAATTCGGGGTCTTACAACCTCCCCTCCTTATGAAATTTCGTCCCCGAAATTGACGTACCTGACATATCGAAGAGGTAAGGATACTTAGATTTCATCTCAGATTCTAGCTCCCAGATCATTTCCTCATTATCTTGGTTCCTCCATAAAACCTTAACTTGAGGTATAACCTTTGAGCGTAGGATCTGCTCCTTCTTATCCAGGATCTTAACAGGTACCTCCTCGTATGTTAAATCCTCTGCTATAACGTCTGGTTCTAACTCAATGACGTGGTTTGGGTCCTTCACATATTTACGTAACATAGATATGTGAAAAACGTTATGGATGCGAGACATACTTGGTGGTAGGGCTAGTCTGTAGGCTACGGTTCCTATTCGATCGAGGATTTCAAATGGGTCAATAAATCGAGGGTTGAGCTTTCCTCTCTTTCCGAATCTCGTAACCCCTTTCCATGGAGAAACACGTAAGAATACATGATCTCCGACGTTGAAACTTTCGTCTCTCCGATGAAGATCAGCATAACTCTTTTGTCGTTCTTGTGCGGTCTGTATTCGTTGTCGGATCATTTGGATCTTTTCGGTCGTCAAGCGTACCAACTCGGGTCCCAACAATTTTGCTTCTCCTACCTCATTCCAACATATTGGAGAGCGACACTTCCTTCCATACAATGCCTCGAATGGAGCCATGCCTATGCTTGCTTGGTAACTGTTGTTGTAAGAAAATTCCACCAATGACAAGTACTTATCCCAACTTCCTTTGAAGTCTAATACACAAAGTCTCAAAAGATCTTCGAGGGTCTGGATCGTCCTTTCCGATTGTCCGTCCGTTTGAGGATGGTATGCAGAACTAAAACGTAGTTCAGTGCCCATAGCTTTTTGTAGACTGATCCAAAAGCGTGAAGTGAATCTAGGATCTCGATCAGAAACTATGGAAACTGGCATGCCATGCAATCTCACGATCTCATTTATGTACATACCGACAAGACGTTCAAGTGAAAAGTTTTCTCGTATAGGCAAGAAATGAGCAGATTTGGTCAATCTATCTACGATCACCCAAATTGCATATAAGCCTTGAGAAACTTTTGGAAGACCCGTCACGAAGTCCATATTGATGTGTTCCCACTTCCATTCGGGAACTTCAAGTGATTGTAATGGACCTTTAGGAACTTGATGCTCTGCCTTGACACGTTGACAAGTTAGGCACCTTGAGATAAACTCCGCAATCTCTCTTTTCATATTGTTCCACCAAAATGTATGTCGAAGATCTCGATACATCTTGGTACCTCCTGGGTGGATTGCAAACGGCGTGTTGTGTGCCTCCATCATGATTTTATGCTTTAATTCAGGATCGTTAGGAACACAGAGTCGAGAGTTGACTCGAAGTATTCCTTTCTCGTCGATTCTTGCTTCGTGAATGGCACCTTCTTGTACTTTCTTTATCATGTTTATCAGTTCCGGATCGGTAGCTTGAGCAACTTTAATTTTATCGATTAAAGTTGGTTCTACTCGGACGTGAGCAATCTTCGAGTGGGTCCCTGGTGTCTTTAGCTCTATCTCCATCTTTTGCAAGTCGTACAAAATACACTTTTGTGTTGTCAGCAGTGCACTTGTACTTGCATAAGATTTTCTGCTCAAAGCGTCAGCTACAACGTTCGCCTTTCCCGGGTGATACTGGATTGTGTGGTCATAATCCTTCAACAGCTCAAGCCAACGTCGTTGTCGCATGTTGAGTTCCTTCTGGGTGAAGAAATACTTGAGACTTTTATGATCCGTATAGATATCCACTTTTTCTCCGTACAAGTAGTGTCTCCAGATCTTTAACGCGAAAACGACTGCTGCCAACTCTAGATCATGAGTAGGATAATTTTTCTCATAATCTTTGAGTTGTCGAGAGGCATAGGCTATAACCTTTCCATGTTGCATAAGGACACAGCCTAGACCTTTGCCAGAAGCATCGCTGCAGATAACAAATTCTCCTGATCCTGATGGTATGGTCAGAACAGGAGCTGAAACAAGTCTCCTCTTGAGTTCTTGAAAACTCTTCTCGCATTCCTCGCTCGATATAAGTTTTGTACTAGAATGAATGATACCGATATCTAGTACTTAAACTTTCAACTCTTGGTGTTCTATGGGAGCCATTTGGTGTGGGACTTTAAAAATGGGCTTAGTGCCGGGTTCAAGATCGATACAGAATTCAATTTCACGGTTTGGGGTAAGCCAGAAAGTTCCTCAGAAAAAAAAACGTCAGGAAACTCATTAACAATGGGAATATCATTCAAGTTTGACGTGTTTTTGTTCAAATCAGTGACATGAGCTAAAAAGGCTTGACATCCGTTTTTCAATAAACGAATGGCTTTATGGCTAGAAATAACAGTTATAGATTTCAATGGTTTAGTTGCTTGAATTTGCATGACAGGTTGATTAGGAATATGAAAACTAATAATCTTATGAAAACAATCAATTTTAGCATGATGGGTAGTCAACCAATCAATTCCTAAAATCACATCAAATTCATGCATCTCTAAAGAAATAAGGTTAACAGGTAATGTGAGGTTGTTGATTTGAACTTAGGCAAGATTTATAGATAGTAAATGTAATAGGTATTTCTCCCAATGAGGTTTCAACTGATAAGACAAGATTTAAGTTTTCAATAGTCAAATTTAAACGTTGAGTACATATAGGTGAGGTAAAGGAGTGGATAGAGCCAGTATCTAATATGGCATAGACTTCACGAGAATTTATGAATAGCTTACCGGTTATCACCTCATTCGGTTTCTTGACTGTTATCGTCAAATCGAATCCCGAATACTTCATTCGGATCTTCACGTATTTCAACCATGGGAATACCACTGAATAATTTTCTAGCAAACTGTTTCTCGGGTTCATCAACTTCATCAGTAGTAAGGTACCAATGATTTCCATTAAAATAGTATTTTCGATAGACTGCAGTTTCCACGATAGTGACTAACTTAACCTGAATTCCTCTAAATTGTAACGCCCAAAAGTATAGAAACATCATTTTTAAATAATCTTGAAAATCATAGCTGGAACACCATAAATCCCAAAGACTAATATGAAAAGTCCATATATTCTGATCCTTTGTTATAGAGCATAACCAGGTGATATCACTCTCCCAATTAGTGAGTAAATTAAAGGCAATAATTTCCGCAAGTTCGTTACTTCCTTTAATTGCTTCTAAGAATGGATCTGGAACGACTGTAGCAGAGCTTTCACCTTCATCCTTACTGGATAGAACACGCATAATTTTTGCCTTAGGCAAATGATTCAACTCTGAGTTTGTAAGAAGATTATTCGTCGCCTCTTGTTTTGCAGCTACATTTGTTTCGGTAATTTCATAGTTAACCTCCTGATTTCCAGATGCCATAATTAACTGTGGTCACAAAATAAATGTTAGTTCAAATAAACTGACTCATCTCTTCATGTTCCTACATTCAAATCGATTCATTAGATAAAAAAATAAATCTAATTTAGGTAGGACACACTAGTGATTGATTCTATTCGTCTCTCCCCTCCTAGTTCTAACCCCAGATCTCCATTAAAGACCATATCCCTAAGCTCTGATACCAACTGTGACGCCCCCAAATCTGGGCCCACACAGCCCAAACTTGAGTCGTCAAAAGACTACAACAAAATTATTACAACAAAGCACAACGTACAACAATACAGTGTATAATAATACACAACTAAGTCTTCACTATTATTGCCACACTATTTTACAAAACGTGAAGACTATGATAACTATTCCTCGGACCCTCACTCCATTCCCCGGCTAGACCCTGTTATGTTTTCATCTCCTGTTGAAAAACAATGGAACAAAAGAAAGGGTGAGCTCAAATAGCCCAGTAAGAAATATCATGACTAAGATAATGACGAATAAATTATCATTAGCCTTCAACAGTTGAGTTCTTGATAGAATACAATAGACTACAAGGTTTATATCAAAAACTGTAGTTAAATTCTTAAACAATGTTCAGATCAATAATAGCAGCGGAATGAGCAATCTATTAGAAGAATAATGCAGACTATAATGTCCACTCGCTTCTCTTTTTCGTAAAAACATCATCAACTTTTATCATCTGAAATACCATTAGTCATGATAATATAAATTCACAGTTCCTGATCATAATCATGCACATCAACAGTTCATCTTTGCACTACGGGCCAAAGATATTCAATATAGCACCAACGGTCATGATTATACCAGATTCAGCCTTTGGTCATAATCATACCAAACAACAGTTCATCTTTGCACTACGGGCCAAAGAGAACATTCACCACGTGCCATAAAAGACACCGAACAGATGTATCGCCTTTAACCTATTATATCGCCTTTAACCTATCATCTGTTCAACAAATATATCACATCTGTGCCCCCGGCCACAGATATTCACAACAGCTTGATTTTTGGATGATTAGAATGATATAAATGATGAACAGAAGAAATAGGATAACAATAAGTATCGGAAGTTTACTTTGTACAGATTCAAATAATGTCCAAATTGTCAACATGATGTGGAGTGAAATTTAAAAATGATATTCAAGATCCACAGTTCAGAATAACGGTTACAATTCAATAGAAAGGTTCACGTAAATAGGAAGGTTCAGTTGAAATAATGAAGTTCAACTATTATGGAACATATAATATTTTCAGGAATTATAGAAGCAATAGTTCCATAATAAATTTCGATTTAGGAGTATGAAAGAAAATAATATCCCTTACCGTAGCAGGTTTGATTAACAAAAGGTGAAGGAAATTAATACAAAGGGTTATTCACCAACAGGCGGCAATCCGCTCCGTAAGGTTATTCCCACAATTTAATAGAATTTGAGTACAAAGAGTTATTCACCAAACAGGCGGCAATCCGCTCCGTAAGGTTATTCCCACAATTTAATAGAATTTGAGTACAAAGAGTTATTCACCAAACAGGCGGCAATCCGCTCCGTAAGGTTATTCTCAGAGATTAATAATGAATGAATACGAAAGGTTATTCACCAACAGGCGGCAATCCGCTCCGTAAGGTTATTCCCACAATTTAATACATGGAAATAAAAGGCACGTCTTATGAGTAAGGAAGAAACAATATTATTATCGAGAATCAAATAATGATAATCCCTTACCATAGTATGTTTGAATAATGGAAGATGAAAAAGATGGTATCCCTTACCTCAACACGTGACTGGATATTGATTTAAATGAGGTTGATTAACTTGAACAGTACACGTATACTTATAGATCTTCACAAATACTCAAGATGACTTAAGCACACTTAGAGAGAACTTTCACAAGAAGTATTTAGAGAGAGAAAGAAAGAACAAGTAAGGAAGTTTATGAAAAATCCTTAAGTTAAGGCTTCTATTTATAGCCAAAAATCTTATCATTCATTTAATATAAACCATTCATTTAAAGATCATCTTTTAATCTACACCATCCATTTCAAATATTATATTATCTTTAATCTACACCATTCATTTCATATCACCTAATAATCACCTAACTTTATATTATAAACAAATCAATTTAATTATTCAACAATAATTCACACTTTAATCTACACCATTCATTTCATATCACCTAATAATCACCTAACTTTATATTATAAACAAATCAATTCAATTATTCAACAATAATTCACACTTTAATCTACACCATTCATTTCATATCACCTAATAATCACCTAACTTTATATTATAAACAAATAACTTTATCAATTCAATTATTATGACTAATTGTTATAAATACAGTATAGTTAGCTCTTAGATATCAAGTCAATAAATTAATGAAATACAACTGTTTAAATAACATCATAATAGAGATAACAATAATGTAAAATAAAGCATACGTTACTGTGTAATGACAATTATTGATTCAATAATGTGAATTACTGTGCATATGTTACTGTGACAATTATTAGGTTCAATAATTTTAAAAACAGTGCAACAACAATTATTGACTCAATGATATAAAATACAGTGTAATGACAATTATTAAATCAATAATGCAAAATACTGTGTAACAACAATTATTGAATTGATAATATAAAATATTATGCAGTGACAATTATCGATGAAATGATGCGTAACAGTTACGGTGTCAATTATCAGACCAATAATATGAGACACTATGCAATACCGTGTGTTACTGTAGAGTACCGTGTGCTACAGAAAATACCATAAACTACCGTATGCTACTATTCTTTTATCACCGGTATTTTAACAGTTCCGTTGACTATTTTTATTTAAAAAGGTTACTTCTGTCGTTTTCTATATCCGACAAATATTCCGTTGTGGGGTCCACCAATAATTTATTATTTCGGCGCCGTCGGACCAAACGAATATTCCCCGACAAAGCGAATATTGTCCGACAAAATAAAATTTGCACATAACATCCTTAACTTTTAACTTTATCGATTTAACCATTTACTGTTTCAAAAAATATATATATGAAGAAAAATTAAATTTTGTATTTCATAAAATTCGGGGTCTTACAACCTCCCCTCCTTATGAAATTTCGTCCCCGAAATTGACGTACCTGACATATCGAAGAGGTAAGGATACTTAGATTTCATCTCAGATTCTAGCTCCCAGATCATTTCCTCATTATCTTGGTTCCTCCATAAAACCTTAACTTGAGGTATAACCTTTGAGCGTAGGATCTGCTCCTTCTTATCCAGGATCTTAACAGGTACCTCCTCGTATGTTAAATCCTCTGCTATAACGTCTGGTTCTAACTCAATGACGTGGTTTGGGTCCTTCACATATTTACGTAACATAGATATGTGAAAAACGTTATGGATGCGAGACATACTTGGTGGTAGGGCTAGTCTGTAGGCTACGGTTCCTATTCGATCGAGGATTTCAAATGGGTCAATAAATCGAGGGTTGAGCTTTCCTCTCTTTCCGAATCTCGTAACCCCTTTCCATGGAGAAACACGTAAGAATACATGATCTCCGACGTTGAAACTTTCGTCTCTCCGATGAAGATCAGCATAACTCTTTTGTCGTTCTTGTGCGGTCTGTATTCGTTGTCGGATCATTTGGATCTTTTCGGTCGTCAAGCGTACCAACTCGGGTCCCAACAATTTTGCTTCTCCTACCTCATTCCAACATATTGGAGAGCGACACTTCCTTCCATACAATGCCTCGAATGGAGCCATGCCTATGTTTGCTTGGTAACTGTTGTTGTAAGAAAATTCCACCAATGGCAAGTACTTATCCCAACTTCCTTTGAAGTCTAATACACAAAGTCTCAAAAGATCTTCGAGGGTCTGGATCGTCCTTTCCGATTGTCCGTCCGTTTGAGGATGGTATGCAGAACTAAAACGTAGTTCAGTGCCCATAGCTTTTTGTAGACTGATCCAAAAGCGTGAAGTGAATCTAGGATCTCGATCAGAAACTATGGAAACTGGCATGCCATGCAATCTCACGATCTCATTTATGTACATACCGACAAGACGTTCAAGTGAAAAGTTTTCTCGTATAGGCAAGAAATGAGCAGATTTGGTCAATCTATCTACGATCACCCAAATTGCATATAAGCCTTGAGAAACTTTTGGAAGACCCGTCACGAAGTCCATATTGATGTGTTCCCACTTCCATTCGGGAACTTCAAGTGATTGTAATGGACCTTTAGGAACTTGATGCTCTGCCTTGACACGTTGACAAGTTAGGCACCTTGAGATAAACTCCGCAATCTCTCTTTTCATATTGTTCCACCAAAATGTATGTCGAAGATCTCGATACATCTTGGTACCTCCTGGGTGGATTGCAAACGGCGTGTTGTGTGCCTCCATCATGATTTTATGCTTTAATTCAGGATCGTTAGGAACACAGAGTCGAGAGTTGACTCGAAGTATTCCTTTCTCGTCGATTCTTGCTTCGTGAATGGCACCTTCTTGTACTTTCTTTATCATGTTTATCAGTTCCGGATCGGTAGCTTGAGCAACTTTAATTTTATCGATTAAAGTTGGTTCTACTCGGACGTGAGCAATCTTCGAGTGGGTCCCTGGTGTCTTTAGCTCTATCTCCATCTTTTGCAAGTCGTACAAAATACACTTTTGTGTTGTCAGCAGTGCACTTGTACTTGCATAAGATTTTCTGCTCAAAGCGTCAGCTACAACGTTCGCCTTTCCCGGGTGATACTGGATTGTGTGGTCATAATCCTTCAACAGCTCAAGCCAACGTCGTTGTCGCATGTTGAGTTCCTTCTGGGTGAAGAAATACTTGAGACTTTTATGATCCGTATAGATATCCACTTTTTCTCCGTACAAGTAGTGTCTCCAGATCTTTAACGCGAAAACGACTGCTGCCAACTCTAGATCATGAGTAGGATAATTTTTCTCATAATCTTTGAGTTGTCGAGAGGCATAGGCTATAACCTTTCCATGTTGCATAAGGACACAGCCTAGACCTTTGCCAGAAGCATCGCTGCAGATAACAAATTCTCCTGATCCTGATGGTATGGTCAGAACAGGAGCTGAAACAAGTCTCCTCTTGAGTTCTTGAAAACTCTTCTCGCATTCCTCGCTCGATATAAGTTTTGTACTAGAATGAATGATACCGATATCTAGTACTTAAACTTTCAACTCTTGGTGTTCTATGGGAGCCATTTGGTGTGGGACTTTAAAAATGGGCTTAGTGCCGGGTTCAAGATCGATACAGAATTCAATTTCACGGTTTGGGGTAAGCCAGAAAGTTCCTCAGAAAAAAAAAACGTCAGGAAACTCATTAACAATGGGAATATCATTCAAGTTTGACGTGTTTTTGTTCAAATCAGTGACATGAGCTAAAAAGGCTTGACATCCGTTTTTCAATAAACGAATGGCTTTATGGCTAGAAATAACAGTTATAGATTTCAATGGTTTAGTTGCTTGAATTTGCATGACAGGTTGATTAGGAATATGAAAACTAATAATCTTATGAAAACAATCAATTTTAGCATGATGGGTAGTCAACCAATCAATTCCTAAAATCACATCAAATTCATGCATCTCTAAAGAAATAAGGTTAACAGGTAATGTGAGGTTGTTGATTTGAACTTAGGCAAGATTTATAGATAGTAAATGTAATAGGTATTTCTCCCAATGAGGTTTCAACTGATAAGACAAGATTTAAGTTTTCAATAGTCAAATTTAAACGTTGAGTACATATAGGTGAGGTAAAGGAGTGGATAGAGCCAGTATCTAATATGGCATAGACTTCACGAGAATTTATGAATAGCTTACCGGTTATCACCTCATTCGGTTTCTTGACTGTTATCGTCAAATCGAATCCCGAATACTTCATTCGGATCTTCACGTATTTCAACCATGGGAATACCACTGAATAATTTTCTAGCAAACTGTTTCTCGGGTTCATCAACTTCATCAGTAGTAAGGTACCAATGATTTCCATTAAAATAGTATTTTCGATAGACTGCAGTTTCCACGATAGTGACTAACTTAACCTGAATTCCTCTAAATTGTAACGCCCAAAAGTATAGAAACATCATTTTTAAATAATCTTGAAAATCATAGCTGGAACACCATAAATCCCAAAGACTAATATGAAAAGTCCATATATTCTGATCCTTTGTTATAGAGCATAACCAGGTGATATCACTCTCCCAATTAGTGAGTAAATTAAAGGCAATAATTTCCGCAAGTTCGTTACTTCCTTTAATTGCTTCTAAGAATGGATCTGGAACGACTGTAGCAGAGCTTTCACCTTCATCCTTACTGGATAGAACACGCATAATTTTTGCCTTAGGCAAATGATTCAACTCTGAGTTTGTAAGAAGATTATTCGTCGCCTCTTGTTTTGCAGCTACATTTGTTTCGGTAATTTCATAGTTAACCTCCTGATTTCCAGATGCCATAATTAACTGTGGTCACAAAATAAATGTTAGTTCAAATAAACTGACTCATCTCTTCATGTTCCTACATTCAAATCGATTCATTAGATAAAAAAATAAATCTAATTTAGGTAGGACACACTAGTGATTGATTCTATTCGTCTCTCCCCTCCTAGTTCTAACCCCAGATCTCCATTAAAGACCATATCCCTAAGCTCTGATACCAACTGTGACGCCCCCAAATCTGGGCCCACACAGCCCAAACTTGAGTCGTCAAAAGACTACAACAAAATTATTACAACAAAGCACAACGTACAACAATACAGTGTATAATAATACACAACTAAGTCTTCACTATTATTGCCACACTATTTTACAAAACGTGAAGACTATGATAACTATTCCTCGGACCCTCACTCCATTCCCCGGCTAGACCCTGTTATGTTTTCATCTCCTGTTGAAAAACAATGGAACAAAAGAAAGGGTGAGCTCAAATAGCCCAGTAAGAAATATCATGACTAAGATAATGACGAATAAATTATCATTAGCCTTCAACAGTTGAGTTCTTGATAGAATACAATAGACTACAAGGTTTATATCAAAAACTGTAGTTAAATTCTTAAACAATGTTCAGATCAATAATAGCAGCGGAATGAGCAATCTATTAGAAGAATAATGCAGACTATAATGTCCACTCGCTTCTCTTTTTCGTAAAAACATCATCAACTTTTATCATCTGAAATACCATTAGTCATGATAATATAAATTCACAGTTCCTGATCATAATCATGCACATCAACAGTTCATCTTTGCACTACGGGCCAAAGATATTCAATATAGCACCAACGGTCATGATTATACCAGATTCAGCCTTTGGTCATAATCATACCAAACAACAGTTCATCTTTGCACTACGGGCCAAAGAGAACATTCACCACGTGCCATAAAAGACACCGAACAGATGTATCGCCTTTAACCTATTATATCGCCTTTAACCTATCATCTGTTCAACAAATATATCACATCTGTGCCCCCGGCCACAGATATTCACAACAGCTTGATTTTTGGATGATTAGAATGATATAAATGATGAACAGAAGAAATAGGATAACAATAAGTATCGGAAGTTTACTTTGTACAGATTCAAATAATGTCCAAATTGTCAACATGATGTGGAGTGAAATTTAAAAATGATATTCAAGATCCACAGTTCAGAATAACGGTTACAATTCAATAGAAAGGTTCACGTAAATAGGAAGGTTCAGTTGAAATAATGAAGTTCAACTATTATGGAACATATAATATTTTCAGGAATTATAGAAGCAATAGTTCCATAATAAATTTCGATTTAGGAGTATGAAAGAAAATAATATCCCTTACCGTAGCAGGTTTGATTAACAAAAGGTGAAGGAAATTAATACAAAGAGTTATTCACCAACAGGCGGCAATCCGCTCCGTAAGGTTATTCCCACAATTTAATAGAATTTGAGTACAAAGAGTTATTCACCAAACAGGCGGCAATCCGCTCCGTAAGGTTATTCCCACAATTTAATAGAATTTGAGTACAAAGAGTTATTCACCAAACAGGCGGCAATCCGCTCCGTAAGGTTATTCTCAGAGATTAATAATGAATGAATACGAAAGGTTATTCACCAACAGGCGGCAATCCGCTCCGTAAGGTTATTCCCACAATTTAATACATGGAAATAAAAGGCACGTCTTATGAGTAAGGAAGAAACAATATTATTATCGAGAATCAAATAATGATAATCCCTTACCATAGTATGTTTGAATAATGGAAGATGAAAAAGATGGTATCCCTTACCTCAACACGTGACTGGATATTGATTTAAATGAGGTTGATTAACTTGAACAGTACACGTATACTTATAGATCTTCACAAATACTCAAGATGACTTAAGCACACTTAGAGAGAACTTTCACAAGAAGTATTTAGAGAGAGAAAGAAAGAACAAGTAAGGAAGTTTATGAAAAATCCTTAAGTTAAGGCTTCTATTTATAGCCAAAAATCTTATCATTCATTTAATATAAACCATTCATTTAAAGATCATCTTTTAATCTACACCATCCATTTCAAATATTATATTATCTTTAATCTACACCATTCATTTCATATCACCTAATAATCACCTAACTTTATATTATAAACAAATCAATTTAATTATTCAACAATAATTCACACTTTAATCTACACCATTCATTTCATATCACCTAATAATCACCTAACTTTATATTATAAACAAATCAATTCAATTATTCAACAATAATTCACACTTTAATCTACACCATTCATTTCATATCACCTAATAATCACCTAACTTTATATTATAAACAAATAACTTTATCAATTCAATTATTATGACTAATTGTTATAAATACAGTATAGTTAGCTCTTAGATATCAAGTCAATAAATTAATGAAATACAACTGTTTAAATAACATCATAATAGAGATAACAATAATGTAAAATAAAGCATACGTTACTGTGTAATGACAATTATTGATTCAATAATGTGAATTACTGTGCATATGTTACTGTGACAATTATTAGGTTCAATAATTTTAAAAACAGTGCAACAACAATTATTGACTCAATGATATAAAATACAGTGTAATGACAATTATTAAATCAATAATGCAAAATACTGTGTAACAACAATTATTGAATTGATAATATAAAATATTATGCAGTGACAATTATCGATGAAATGATGCGTAACAGTTACGGTGTCAATTATCAGACCAATAATATGAGACACTATGCAATACCGTGTGTTACTGTAGAGTACCGTGTGCTACAGAAAATACCATAAACTACCGTATGCTACTATTCTTTTATCACCGGTATTTTAACAGTTCCGTTGACTATTTTTATTTAAAAAGGTTACTTCTGTCGTTTTCTATATCCGGCAAATATTCCGTTGTGGGGTCCACCAATAATTTATTATTTCGGCGCCGTCGGACCAAACGAATATTCCCCGACAAAGCGAATATTGTCCGACAAAATAAAATTTGCACATAACATCCTTAACTTTTAACTTTATCGATTTAACCACTTACTGTTTCAAAAAATATATATATGAAGAAAAATTAAATTTTGTATTTCATAAAATTCGGGGTCTTACACAAGTAATTGATTTTTCTATGTTCAAAAGTTGAATCTTTACTGTCCAGCCATAAAGCCTACTCCAAAAACTTCTAAGATCTAGTTATTGAGAAGACATCTCTCCCATTTTTTTAAGAGATCCACTCTAACTTTTTTTTTTTGTTATGATTTTTCTTTCTTGTTTAGTGGTGTTTTCCTTACGTTGAATTTTGCTCGATTTTTGCTTTCTCTTAATTTATGGTTGATTGTCCTTTTTATGAAATTTCTTTTTTCATTCTTATCGAGTTTTTTTCTTTGCATAGGGCTTGGTTAATTTGTTTCACTATTTGCAAGATTTGATTTTGTGGATGATAAAGCATATTCACAGATAAACTCAAAATCGAATGGATGATACAAGCATGTTTGATGATTATTTATTTGACGTTAATTTTAACTTTTTTACTTATTTAGATCATAAAAATATGTAGCAAATATATTTTAAAACAAAATATGTACGTTTTTAATTTATTGCACATGTAATTCGGATATTTATAATTAAATGAATCTTTTATTTGATATTTTGTTATAAAATAAATAAATGAATGATAAAAATAATGTATAGCTACAACCACTTTATGAATTTGCGATTTATTTGTCTTGGACTAACTTAACTTTGTTAGCGTGAAACATCACAATTGTGGAATGATACATTTTTGAACTCCTATGCGAATTCATTGATATTTCATTTAAAGTCATTTAATATCAAATTTAGGGAGATAAAAATAAGACAGAAAGTAAAATATTTTATAGAGGTAAAAAATCACAGAAAAAAGATGAGTATAGAGAAAAATTATAGTTTGAAAATGATTAAAAAACTTTGAGTGAAGAAAATAATATAACAATACAAAGAGAAAATAAATTTAGAGACAAAAACATGACTATTTTTGGGTATACTATAAATAATTATGTATAGCTGCATGGCTTAACATTATGTTTTTGAGTTTTGGACCAAAAAAATATAGAAAGCCTAATTAAAAATAGAAAAAAAAAGAATAAAATATTTGTTAGTTTTTTCCATGTTAGTATGATCGAAGTTTAAAGTAAAACTTAAATTTTACATTTATATTACTATTTTATTCCTATATTAATTTCGTAGTATTTGTAATGCAAATAGTAGAAGTTATAAAAAAATTCGTTATATTATTTAATTCTCCATCCAAATTCACTCATTTCTAATTAATTTTTTTTGTAAGAAAAAGTGTTCAAGTTTTTTGTCTTTTATTTTATTATTCGCATTTTTTATAAAAAAAAATAATTAGATATAAAAGAATTGGACATAATAATTAATTTTTTCGTTCTTTTTTTCCGATCTATTTTAAAACTTAAAAATATAATGTAAATACGTAAATTTAAGTTAGGTTAAATTATTAAACTGAGATCATGAGTTGATCACATATTTAATTCTTATAATATTTTCTTAGTATGGGGTTTTTTTTTTTTAATTTTAGTTTAAAATTTACTTAAAATTATTAAATATATAATTTAACCCAGAACCTAGACAAATAAAATATAATATTTTTATATAAAAATATTAATTTTCTCATCTTCATATCATCTACCAACTAGTCATTTCACTTTACCCTCCTTTCAAACTTCTATATCTTCTCTCTCCTACCTTCAAAAGATGAAAAACATTGTTCAATTTCTTGAGCTCCAAGAAAAGTTTTTATGTGATTTTAGAAGGTAAGTTCTCCATCTTCATATCTTCTTCCTTCAAAAAGTAGTAATTTGTGAATCAAATCTGAACTCAAAACTTAAAAACCCTAGTTAGGTCTTCTTAGGGTTTAAGTTTTCTCCGTTTTGTGGGTAACAGTGATTTCGTCTCTTCAATTTCCCTTGCATTTCTAGATTAGTTTCTCGTATTCTTAAAATGTACCATGTACGTGGAATCGTATCTTGTGACACACATGTAAAATATAAACTTACATATTTGGGGTTTAGCTTGAATTTAAGAGTATGAACTTTGTTTGTCTGTTTTTGCTCTGTTTTCGTTTGTTTTTTTTTTGCAAAGTTTATTGTGTCATCATTTGGGGGTTTGGCTTGTGATGTACTGGGTTTATTTTCACTTTTTGGGGTAAATAATGAGCTATCACTTCATATATTGCGTATATTTATATATATTTGTAAGTTCTCTATTTTAAAATGTAAGATCATTGTTCAATTTTTGAAGTTAACTATATTTTCAAAATCAAAATTGACACGGATTACTTTAATTTTAGTCAATAGACTCAATACAATGATGAATAATGCAACCTATCTAAAAATTTACTTATTTTAAGATTTATTGTTTCATAACTTTTGATTAATCTTATCAATTTTGAGTTTAAAAATATCTCAAATTGACTTTCAAAAGTCAATAATGATCTTATAAGTATATTCCACTATGTTTTGTAATTATTTTTGTCTACTGTTTTTTGCTTTTTAAATACTTTGTTTTAAACTTCTTTCTGTTCTGAGGTAGGGATTGAACTCGTTTCCTTCAAGCTTATCAGTTATGCAGCTTATAGCTTATACTATTATAAGTTGTACTTTTAAAATGTCTTAATTAATACATAAATCTTGAATATGTTGAATTTTGCAGCTTGGATTTTATTTCATTTTCTTTTACAAAGCCAAATGTTTCAAAATAATATTTTGAGTTTCTTATTTGTGCCTTTTAAACAAATGAGTTTAGCAGAGAAAAAACTCAGCAATATCTGTGTTTTGCTTATCTTTACTTGCTATGAATCCATCAGTTCTGTAACTGTAGAGTAGAGCCTAGTTTTGTAATTATTGCTACCTTCATCATTTTGCTATTTCTGCTTTATCAGTAACTTCAGTTTCTGAAAAGATCACTCTCTCCATTATGCAGGTACCATCCTTAATTTTAGGTTCTCTAGTACTTTGTTAAGGTAAGGAACTTTGCTAGTGTCACAGAGCTGTTCCAGTCTTCCAGAAATCCATAGTAGCTATGGCACCAAATTCTAAAATTGCAAAGGCCTGCAAGGCAATGAAAAAATATGGCATTGCTGAAGGTACTGTAAAACCAGTGCTGAAAAATTTGCTGGATTTGTATGAAAAAAACTGGAAGTACATTGAAGATGAAAACTACAGAGTTCTTATAGATGCTATTTTTGAGAGTGAGAACCCTAAGGTACATTGTTTTGTTTAATATTGCATACTGATTTGTTTTTTATAAGTAGACTTCTGTTCACTTTGTTTAGTTACTTGTGCTCTGTTGTTATTTAAATCTATATTGGTCCGAGTCTCTCATTAACCCTTTTGTGGCAAAGAGTTGCGATTTTCTTTGTATGCTGGAGTATCTGCTCTCTTACACATCGAAGCTTGTGCTGGACTCTTTGTTCAAAGTTCAAACTTCTTCATCGTTTACAAGATACTGTTTTTTCCTTGCTTCTTTTTGGATTACAGAGAGAGGAATTGACAAAGCAAGAGGCCTGGTCGCGAGATGAACCTGAAGAATGTGAACCGCCGGTGAAAAAATATAGATTGAGAAGCGAAAGGGGTCAGCCTTTTTCCCCTGTTGTTGATTCCAGCATAAGCTTCGATGGAACTCGCTTAATACCGCAGCATAGGGAGGAGGCTCAAGTGTTTCAATCTTTCTGTCAGCAGAAAGTGGCGAAATCTATCCATAGGACTGGCCCCACGCCCGTTTCTCCCCTGGACTATAATGAAAAAAGAAAGAAATCCGTTTCTCCACATTCTTGCTCAGTATTGGGTCGAAGAAGTCCATCTCCATTGCTTTCTTATGATGAAAACTCTGAATCTAGTGACTCTAGTTCACAATTACCTCAGATGCTCCTGAAAGACAGTGATGAGACATCTTTATCTCTTCAACACAGGGGGGGTATGAAAAGGGTGACTTATGAGGGAGGCAGTAATCTTGTTCCGTCAACAGAGCTGAATATCATGCCCAATGATGTTCTTGATTATCATAATGGAGGACTTCATGAAGCCATGCAATTTGATGATGAGCTGCCGCAACATGAGGTTCCTCTTGCTATCATCCTTCCAGGTATGTTCCCACCCCCCCCCCCCCCCCCCCCCCCCCTCCCAAAAAAAAAAAAAATAGCAGCACAAGTTTCTTGGAAATTGTCATTTTTATTTAAAATGTTAACAAATACATTAAATTTACTTGTCATAACAAATATTAAATATAAATTACATGCTTGGTATGCATTGATTAATAGAAGTAACAAGATTTTTAGGGGGCAGGGTCTAGACCCTAATTAGGTACACCCTCACCATACCTCCAGTGTGATCATGCCATCTCAGGTGCTTTGCAGCAGGAAGGATGTGGCTACCTTCAGTTGTTTTGGGTGCCATAGCTCATTGCACAATCCCCTTAATCAATATTCTATATCTTACTTTTTTTTATGTACTGCATGTCTAGGGTTGTAAACCGTGTTGTATTAAGCTGGTTTGGTTTTGTTTTGTCGTACTTATCACAGTATACATTTCAACACTAACAACTAATCATGTCAAGACTCTCAATTCTATCACTGCACCCTTTATTAATTGTGTTAAATGCGTCGACCTGCTTCATCGCAAATTGCATATCATGACACAACTTAGTTCGAGCGTTTACCGACTGACAACATGATCATTTAGCATAACAAAGCTCATTTAATAAAATGAAGCATTATATGTTTGAATGATTTGGAAATTATAACTTGTATATCCAAGGCAATTTATAATGTCATATTGGCGAAAATCCTATTTATCTTGATATAATCCTAATTAAAAAAGTTAACCGATTAGTATTGACCTGATTGCGTCACTAACTCGAGCCACTTCAGTTTCATGTTAAATATGTTGATTCGTTTATAACAAACCGATCACTACTTGTACCCTCTTATTATGTGTTGTGTTAGAAATTAACTCCCTCGTCTTTGGAAGATTTCATGTATTCTCTCCATGTACTCTCCCTTCAAGCAAATAAAATTTTCTTTTGTCCAAAATAATTATCTCTACTAATAACTGATGATAACCATTAGAAGCAAGATCCAGTATTTAATTTTAAGAGGCACACGTATAAATCTTTAAAACTAATATCCATTTATGGATATCTAAGTAATAGCATTAAATTGAGAAGCACTTTGCAGACATTGGAGTGCATATATTATGGATTTGATTAATATTTTCTTACTACAACATATCAATTATTTTTAATACTTGTTAGTATATTTTAAATTTTTTAAGGGTTAGTTATAATCTATTTTCAAGCCGTGTCTATGTCTCAATTATGCATGTTAATGGAGTATTTGGGCTCAGCTTGTACAAGAGTCCGTATAGAGAATCTAGTAGAGTTACTTTTCCAAGTCGAGTATTTAATTTGTACCAAGTTTTACTGTCCTTTCTTGTCAACTTGGATCAGAAATGCTTAAATTTTACTGTTGTTATGTCTTTTCTGTGTTACCCAATACTAGTTGGGTTGTTTCGCTTCTACCAATATTATGCCTGAGTGGTAGATCGTGCACTTGAAAGAATAACTGATGGGTAGTACCAATAAGTTTGATTGCTTACATGATTTTATAGGGTTCACTGAGAAAAACCATAACTTGTTGTTCGTCTCTTTCTTCCTTTCTTTGAAAACAGGCTTTATTTTCTTGTTTCCTTCAATGTTTTAAAACTTTATAATCTTTCTGAGTCAGACAATTGTCCAGTATTTTTTATGATATATATATTTTTATAAATAGTCATCATCAGTTGTCACATTTCTTTGTTGTAACTAGTAAATTATTTTTGTAGATCATGCAAGTCCCTTGGACGAGGATGATTTTCCTGATAGACATTATTTAGATGCTAAAGAACATGTCCCAACGTTCCCAGAGTTGATAGATCTAGTTGCTGATGATATACGTAAGTCTATCTCTATCTCTAATGCAATATTGATCTTTAGTAGAAATGTCCAAAAATAAAAAGTGATCTTCTATAGTCTCATTTGCATTTTTGACTACTTACTAGCTAGTTATTTGTGTACCTTATCTAAAATTCAGTAGATGAGGGTGAATCGTCACATGTTCATCATTCTGATACTAAAGAACATGACTCGAATTGCTTTGAATTGATGCATCCAGATGCGGATCATAACCGTAAGTCTCTCTTTCTCTCTTTCTGTCTTCTCTCATATGCTCGTGCTTATTAACTGTGAAACTATGTACGCAAGCAATGCTAAATATGAAATTCCTGTTTCTTGAAGTCATTTTTCAGTCTATGCTTGGTAGAACTGGACTAGATGCTACTTATCATTAAGGGCTAACGATTTCCAAAATTACTTCAAACAATAACAGAAATCAACTTTACATTTTTATGCTATTTCACTTAATAAATAAAGGTAAAAAGTACAAAAGTATATGATGATTATCATTCAAAAGTGATAATAAGTCTGATTTGTTACTTGAGTGTATAAAATGACGAGGTTAATTTATGGTTGGTAATTCCTCTTTATAGTCTTTAGTGAGTCTATGGTTGAGGATTCGACGCCTATTAAGAGTAATAATCCTCATGAAGCCACCCATGCCAATGTGGTTGTAATGTCTGTTATGTGTGGGATATGTACCTGGGCTTTTTGGTGTAGTCAAGAGTCCAACGTGGCTTGTGGTTGGTCTAGTTCCTCGTCTATAAATGAACATAAAAGTGTGTAAATATATATGCATAATTTATTTTCTTCGGATCCATATATTTATATAGTTCTTTATATGATGAATCATGTATGTACATATAATTGTATATGTGCATATTTCTACAAGCATACATGTGTTTAAAATTGGAATTGGCGGGTGAATTTTGATAACAAGAATAGAACAAAAAAAAAATAGAGTATAAAAGCAAATCAATTTTGGTTTCAATTGAAAGAAAAAGTTTCCTGGGGACTTTTACAAAAAGTCTTGTTAAGGGCCAGTCCAAAAGCTAGTTCTTTCTGTTACAATAAAAAAAAGTAAAATGAGCACAAGAGGTTCGTTGAAGGCCTAAACTTTACCTAATTCAGTATCTTCTATTGTGCATGCGAAGACCAAATCTCATGGCTTTAACCAAAGCGTCTTGGCCCAATAGTTACCCTCATCCCTCGTGTATGAAGAGGGTGGGGTTTCAAACCTTGGCGGCAAAGGTTGGGTGTATGTTTTAATTGTCTTAAAACTAGCCAAATAAAAAGAAAAAGAAAATAAAAATCTCATGGCTTTGTTTTTTCTTGCAAAACTGCTTACGAAAGCAAGATTTGTTGAATTGCTTTATCTTGTTCTTGGCGTTGAATTTCTGCATTGGAGTGGCTGAAGCACAACTTGATCATAATCGTCATTTAAGTGAACACCCCCCATTTCTTCATATGTCAGTCATGAAGGAATGTCAAATCCTTTTCAAATTTAGATATGGCTGCCTTGTTTGAATTGACCTGCTGTATATACAAATTACGTAGATATGATTAACATATACTATTAACATATACATTTATAAGCAGTAACTTCTCTCTGTGTAGCTCCCCTCCAACTGTCATGTAAAGCTGGTTCTTCAAATGAAAATTGTTCTGATTTGGAGATCATAGATTCTGACCATTTGAATGAAGAGGGTAAGGATGATGCTGTACAATCACAAATTGAACTTGCTACCTCTCCCAAGGGAGAGGTTAAGATTTCTGTAATCTGTAACTCGTCTCCGCGGTCAAATTTTCACATTCCAAGCCTGGATGCTGTTTTTAAGGCAGTGGAGGAAAAATGCCTTAGATCATATAGAATTACAGATCCTAGTTTCTCTTTGTTGAAGGTGATGAAGGATGTATGTGAATGTTTCTTGGCAGCAGGCACTATAACTACTGATGGTGAGCAATTAAGCCCTGTGAATGTACCACCAACTCTTGATGTAATGAAGAAATCCAATCAACTAGATGTCTCAGATGGAAGGTTAGATAAGAAGGGCAACTTCTGCATTCCCTCAAACTTCTCAATTGGGTCGGTGAAATTTCAAAATCTTATTGAGGTCAAACCTCATATACCAAGATTTAAGGTTGCAAATGTTTTTAACTACATTACAAGCTTAAAAGGGAATGGGGATGGTTATGCTGGAAGGCTCATTACAACAAAAGGATATGGATCAAAAAATTCAAGCAGTATGGAGATTGTTCAGAAGCAAGGCACCTCACTTGACCTACTTAATGCCTCTTATTATGTGGATGACATAACCAGAGGTGAAGAAATCCATAAAATATCTTTGGTAAATGAAATAAACAATGAGTGTCAGCCTACCTTTTACTACATTCCAAAAAACATTACTTACCGGAACGCATATGTGAAGTTTCTTCTTGCCCGCATATCAGACGAAAATTGTTGTTCAAACTGCGTTGGAGATTGTACGTCATTAGAAATCCCTTGTGCTTGTGCCGGTGAAACCGGGGGTGAGTTTGCTTACACACCACAGGGGTTAGTTAAGGATGACTTTCTTCAGAAATGTTTATCGATGAATCAAAATCATCAGCAGAACCTCTTCTACTGTAAAGATTGCCCACTACAAAGGTCCAAGGATAACAGTTTTTCAAACACATGCAACGGCCATATAGTAAGGAAATTCATAAAAGAGTGCTGGTACAAGTGCGGTTGCAGTAAGAATTGTGGAAATCGTGTAGTTCAGCAAGGCATAACAGCAAATTTACAGGTCAAATTTTTTCCTTTGTGGTCCAAAATTTCTTATGCTGCCGAAATTTCAACTTAATATAGCTCTAGTTTAATTAAGGTTCAATATTAGTGCATTAATTAATGAAAACCCTTTCATATTTTAGGCATGGAAAGTTGGAAACACAATTCCTGCTTGAGCAACTTACTAAAATTATTACCTCAATGTTTCAGGTGTTTATGACACCCGAAGGAAAAGGTTGGGGTCTTAGAACGCTTGAAGACTTGCCTAAAGGCGCTTTCATCTGTGAATATGTGGGGGAAATAGTGACCAACACAGAGTTGGATGAGCGAAACAAGCGAAGTACTGGTGAGAAGCACACATACCCTGTGTTATTGGATGCAGACTGGGGTTCAGAGGGTGTCTTGATGGATGAAGAGGCCCTTTGTTTGGATGCAACATCTTATGGAAATGTTGCAAGGTTCATAAATCATAGGTACTCTTTTGATGCAATAATGCAAGTACATGTATACTACATATTGTATTTGTGAATTCGTTTCAGACTGCTTTTCCATGATTATCCATTTGTCAAAATTTATGCCCTTAACCATCAAATGCTTGGTTATACACTGATAAGGGGTTTGTTCTCTTAAATAAAGTTGCTTCAGAAAATGTATTCTTTGCTTGGTACTAGAAGGAAAATGTTCATCATAGCCCAATTTAGCGAAGAACCTTTCACAACAGTACAAAGAAAATTATCCTATCATGTCATAAAAGTAGAATTTTTTTTTTTGCTTTAGTGGAATTTAGTCTAAAATGTAATTTTCATTGATTAGATGCAGGGATGCTAACATGGTTGAGATTCCAGTTGAAGTAGAAACACCAGATCATCACTACTACCATGTAAGAGTTTAGCAAACTTTACTTTTGTCTATTTATATATGTTATTCTCTCTTTCAAATGAATTACATCTGTAGTAAAACAGTAAGGTTTTGATTGTTTTCCTTACCTGCAGCTTGCATTTTTCACAGCAAGAGAAGTGAATGCTTTAGAAGAATTAACTTGGGTAAGTAGAATCTGAACCCGTATGAGAGGAAACAATTTTTTTTCCCCAATAAAAAGAAAGGGAAAACAGAATATAAATAAAGTTCAGAACATGTTACAGTTAGGTATACATAATTGGTTTGTGTATCCAACTTCCATAGAATGAGTGTAACCGTAAAGCAGCTATAACTAATGATGTAAATTTTGTATACAATAATAAAATGCAGGACTATGGTATTGACTTTGGTGATACTGGTCATCCTGTAAAGGCATTCCAGTGTCGCTGTGGAAGCAAATCCTGCAAATTCAAGCGTCAAAAGAGTAAGTTTTTTCCATAATGTACCTTGTTCATAATTTATAGTATAAACCATAAGTATTTCCCATGCCTTCCAATACAATATGACCTTAGCATTCCATGTGCTTTAAAAATTAGAGGTGAAAATTTACGCTACTTAAAATTCGACAATCTTAATAAGATCTCTAGTTTTTATATCACATTTTCTGACCATGCTTTTCTTGGAGCTGGCAACATAGAATTTTTTTGTAACTATCTTCCTCCTACGCCTGAAAGATGGTACGGCAATGGGAAATCCTTTCAGGAGAAAACCTTTAATTTATGGGAAATCCTGCCCATATTAGCCAAACTTTTAGTAAAATCCCATTTTATTAAGAGTTCAAAGGACACTAGAGGAAAGTTGTTGTGATTTATTCACGGAGCCAGGCTAAATAACTGACAATGCACTTGGTGGAATTTGGCATGTGTAGCACAGGCCAAGAGAATGCTTATAGCGATATAATTTAATTTCAGTAAATACTCTTCACTACCTTTGCGTAGAGAAACTATCTGTGACTTGGAATAGATGTTTGAATCAGAAGAACTCTAATATTGTTTATAATTTAATGTTTAAATCATCTGAGATATATTTTTAATAGAAAAGTAGGGTGGTGCATTAATCTCAACTAGTATGCTATCTGTTTATTCTTTGGCACTGATATATTTATGATACTTGTGTGCCACTGGATGGCAAACTTGGGACCTTCGGACAAGGCGGAAGGTCATTTGGTTAGAATACATGCTACTTCAGCTAGTTTTCAAATATATTTACATTATGCATTGATCATTTTTCATGCAACAATCCCATTAACTTCAAGCTTATTATTCATATATCTATGTTCGCCCATCGAGTGTAGATATTTTCCTGGAATTTTTGATTGGGAAAACCTGAATTCTCATTTTTGCTCCCATTCTATGGAACAGGAAGTAGATCCAGCTCTTGAATTCTCAGTTGACCGACAAAGAGAGGCAAATTTTTGAAAGAAACTGAAAAAACTATCCATATTTTGGTACTGTTCTAAGGTACTAGGCTCGATTTACATCCAAGCTGGTAGGGCATGGTTTTTGATATCATATAATAGATTGGTTTGAGGAAAAGGTAGATACTCTGTCGTAGCTAAATGTGGTTTAAACGCATGTCAGATGGTACAAAGCATTCAGAGCACTTTTTGTATTGTCCAATGTTAAGCAGAAGAGAATTTCATCCGAAGATGTTAGATATGAATGGTTTTTATAGTGGAAATTGACTGATGTTGGTTGAAACAATTAACTTTAGTAAGCTCTTCATTATGTATTGATTGGCTTAAGTGGTTTTATATAGCATGACTTTGAGTCTTTGACATTTATATGCAAATTGCATTTTCCTTGTGTCACGTGAATTGCAATTTTTAGGAAAAATCAAGGGAGAAATTTGGGCCTTGATTTTGAGGCTTTAAATGCTACGTTTGTTTGCAAAAAATATATTTAGAATTAGACTATTTATATTAATTCAATATTATTTTGAATTATTTGATCCCATGATGGAGATTAATAGTCCTTTAAAAATAGTCATGTGGACTACTTTTTTATTATTCTTAAGACTATTTATGTGATTATATAATTCTATTAAAAATTTGAGATTAATAGTCTCCTCATTTTAAGTTATTAAATGACTTTATGGGACTAATAGTCTAATATTAAGGGGTTAATAATTCTTCATCAAATGATTAAATAATATAAATTAAAGTAAATAATTCAATCTCAAACACATTTTTTACAAAGCTTTAAGGGTATGCATATTGTCCGTCCATATTAGCATTAAGGAACTTGATCAGGATCAGTGTTCAATTGTTTTGTTTTGAACAACGGGTGGGTTTTACCCTTTGGTAAATAAGATGGTTCACAGCTTATACCTAGAAGGCTACCTTTTAGAATCATTTTGTTATAATATTCACTTTATTATGAAGGATAATATTAACAACAATGATTATGAAGGATAATATTGTGTTTCTAAATATACCACTAACATTATTTGAAAAGTTACGAGTTATCTCTATTATAAATAATCGTAAAAATTAAAAATATCTAGTCACTTTATACTTCTAAGTTTAGAAACTAAATCAACATCCATTAAATAGAGTGACAAACCATTTTTCAGATAACAGGAAACAAAACAATTTATAGCTAACAAAATTTACCTAAAACAATTTTTTCAAGTGTCAAGAAAGGGGGAACTCTAGACAATGGCATTAGTTGCACTAGCAATCCTAGGCCACCGATCAGCACACTTCTTTCCAATTGGGCCAGTAATAGCAGACCCTGAAACAGCCATAAAGGGAATTAAGCATCTATTAAAGGATGGACTCAAAGATTGCCAGTAAGTTAAATTATGCAAACATGGGATTTGAACAAACAATATCAAACTGAATATAGTGAATATTAATAATAATGAAAGAAAACTTGGTGTAGGATATACATACTATGTAAATCAATATTTCAACATAATACAGCTACATATAAGAAAGATAGCACAGTGAATGTACGGTCTAAATGGAGCAGATATGAGCTTGAAAAGCATCGGCACATCTGTAACGATAGACACTTGTCACTTTTCCAGATTAGTAACTGTATCAACCATGGATATGGAGTAGACACCTGACTTAAATCTGGAGATAATAGCTTTCCTACTACACCTAAAACGAACCCTGATTTGGCTTGGCCACACATCTTCAAGAAATATTCATATTAAAAGAATTCAAATGTAAATGCTACAAGGCATAGTTATAAACTCACTTTTGAACTGCCAAGATTAAAAAACAATAAATGCAAAAAAACTTGCAGCTTGAGCAGAAGCATCTGAATCTTCAAAGAAAAGAGCTAAAGAGATTGTAATGGTTCCTTAAAACATGAGATTTCTTAACAAAAATGACAATTTCATGCCACAAGCAAAATCAACATACGACTAAAGAATGTATCGGATTGCGAAAGGCGAGATTCAGAAAGGAGATCCCACTCGATATATATATATCCGATTTTTTACTTTAATATGGCCGGTTTCAGGAAGTATCTTATCACCACATTTGTATACCCAACAAGTTAATGGGATACACACGCATCAAGACATGCCTTAACCAGCATAACCTATTTCTTTCTGCGGATAATGATCTAAGCAATAGAATAAAGTTAAAGATACTACAAGGTTCCTAGGTCCAACAATTCATATAAAAGGAATAAAATAAGAATTAAAGCATCCACTCAAACTAGTGGTTAATACAGAAAAATGGGGGTATTTAATACTTAAAAAGTAACTCACTTCTAAAGGATTTTATAATGTAGGGACTGATTAGAAGCCATGGTTTTAGTAGCATGGCTTAATAATGGCCCAAAGGGGTTTCCATAGCCAAGTTACAAAAGGAAAAAAGACAGACCTGATTAAAATTGGAAAATACTCAGGTCATGTTGGAGCAGGGTATTATTTGTTAACTACCTACCACCAACAATAGGAGGAGTTCAATAATTGAGATGAGTAGGGGTGTGAGAAAAAAAATTGTTAGTCCCGATGCACAAGCAAATTCATATCCCACTAAAAAAGAAAAGATTGAATCTAAGCCAAAAAGCAAAATAATATCCCAGCCTTGACAGGGGTGACCAAAAAAATTGCCACCTGAGATGGGGT
Organism: Hedera helix; assembly: GCA_947179155.2. NCBI lineage: Eukaryota > Viridiplantae > Streptophyta > Magnoliopsida > Apiales > Araliaceae > Hedera > Hedera helix. The sequence continues at coordinate 31,833,722 of OX359279.1, forward strand.
CAAACTGGAATTTTATCTAGCTGGGTATGGGAGGTGCGGAGAAACCTTCATTAAAATGTTCTCGGCACCACATCACCAGCAAAACAAACTACAGAAAAGTTAAAGCTCATTTCAACTTTCTTTGAAACTATACAGACCATACTTATTAAGCAGAATATTCCAATTTTTTTTATAACCAAATAACAAAAGGTGAAGCAAACAATACCCAAGACTAACACATACTGATATAAACAAGAAACAAACCTTAAATGATTAAAGTTTACTTAGCATACCTTCAAAATACAGGAAAACACCATCCTTTCGATGCCAAGGCATGTGCTGCCTGACAATGACAGCTGGCCTCACCTTCTTAAGAAGATCAGGCTTGCCCTTCTTCACAGTAGACATCACCATACCTCCCACACAAGCTGAAGACAACCTGTTCAACCGACCCTTAATCCCCTTCACTGAAATGATATAGAGATTCTTTGCCCCAGTCTTATCAGCACAATTCACTGTGGCTGCCACTGGCAGACCCAGTGACTTCCGGAACTTGTTACCTGCTGACCCCTCCTTACCCTACAATCAGCAAAACAAACAAGAAAAAATAAATAATTGGGAGTAAACCACATCAAGCAACTAGGGTAAGTTCATTACAACAATTTTAAATGAATAAAGAACAAATTTAGAAATATCATTTCTTTCAGCTTAATTTGCAGTCCAGTTTCTAACAAACAAATGGAACATAAAACAGGTTCATATATACATCCGTTGACGTCCAATTTTGCACCTGACAAAACCACCAAAAGAGCAGGCCAAAAAGTACGCCAATACATGTTGAAAATATAAATTGTACTGTAAAAAAAAAACTCAAAATATAAGAACACAAGAATTAACGTGGAAACTCAAATTGGAAAAAAAATCACGGGGGAAATATCTCTGAAATCCACTACAATGATACTAGAAGTGTTACAACATTCTCACAGGGTAAATACTCATCTGTGCACGGGTCGACGTATACCGATATATGTTGACATATAATGATTTATAACGAGACACAACAATGTTTCTTCACACACGTGGTGTATATGTCTACCCTTCGATATTTACCGACGTATATGAATGGTGCTTGTGTGCCCACGTTGTATATCACTATAACTCTGTGTATATCGGTGTGTGTCGGAGTGTGACCAAGATGAAGTATTTGGGTCGAGCTTTAGTGTTCAAACAACGGTATTTTTAAAGCCTGTAAGCCGGGACTGAAAGGGGCCAAGTCTTAACTAGATCGGACTTTGACTAGGCCGAGCTCAAACCGGCCTGTATCTTTTGGGTTTAGTGTTTGTGATGTATAATCTATTTTTCTCTCTTCTCCGTGTGATGTTCACTCAGCTGATCCTGATCCTTCTGTGTGCACCGGAGTGTGACCAATGTGGATTATTCCGGTCTAATATTTAGCGTAATGGAGAAAATGATATCTTCTCCCTCTTCTCTGTAAAGTGTTATGTCCTTTTTTTTCTCATCTCTGACTCCCTGTATATAAAGCATATAAAGTGACCGCCTCTCTTAATCTAATATGTCTGCGAAGATATTTTTGGTAAGGTCCCACCGTCCAATATCTCATAAAGTAAATCTGTTACTATCTCTCCACTTACATGACTTTAAAAATATCTAAATGGTGAGTCATCACCTAAATATTTACACCCCAACAGTTACCAGGGTTGGACTAGTCTCATTCTAAGGTTTTTTTTTCTCTCTATCTAGCTCTAATTCCCGTTTATAAGTAGAACAAAATTTGAGTTGTGTACTTGTTTTTGATAAAGGGATCCAGAGGATGAATGCAAGTCTGTCCAGAAATACAAGGCTGAGATGAGGAAGAAATTGATTGCAAGCGGTTATCGCATATAGGGCATTGCTGGAGACCAATGGAGCAGCATCCAGGGGTCCCCAAGCGCGACAAGAACATTCAAGCTTCCAAATTATTTGTACTATACTGCTTGAAAAAATAGTACTCTTCTTGTATCTATTATTGGATTCAAATCTTCTATAACCAAATACTCTGTTTTTTTGTGTCGAGATCTATGACAACAGTTTTTAGGGTATATGACGATAGTATGTACCATCCTCATAGCCCTACAACACAGAGAGATTTTTGGTTACAGAAGATCTCATGCTCTATTATGGGTTTAAATCTTTTGTAACAAAATATTGTGTTTTTCTGTGTCGAGACTTATCACATCAATTTTTAGGATTTATGGCGACGGTATGTACGGTCTATGGTGTGCTTATGCAAATTGATGGAAATAATCTTCCAAGCTAAATATTGGTTCATAGCTGCATTCCATATTGTAGCATGGTGCTGAAGAACACTCACACTACATACATTACGCTAAAAAATTAATTATTGCGCTGATAATATCACTACCCTAGCCTATTTGTGAGTTTTTGATTTGGGGGGAAGGGAAGGGAAATGAAAGTTCTTTGCAAAAAAAATTGGAAGGAAGAATTTTCCCTCCCCTTCCCTCAGAATTAAAACTCACAAACACACAGGTACACGATACCTTTGAACTCTTTGAACTTTGCACATTGTTGGCTTTCAGGAGTATTAATGAAGGAATTTTAACTATGTTCATTCTTAAATAACATTTGATCCCTTAATAGCTATATAGAACAGTCACTTACTGGGAGACCAAGGTAACTAAAGATCAAATTGAAACCGACTGCCAAAAGAAGAGAAATGATTACATTCAAACCAATTTCTCTAAGTCCTGATTCATGGATAAAGATACAGTTACAAATGGGTTGCCTGAACGTAGACAATGCTAACTATGGATCATTTCCCGCAAGTAATTACATACACTAATAATTATTTAAATTCGACATTTTCTTTCGCCCCTAACACTAGGCTTCCAACAGTACATATATGATTCTCATTTTTATGTGAGTTTATTCTTCGCTAATGTAAATTTGTTTATCTTTTACTTGACTCTAGATTGATTGTTGTAATTTTTTTTATAGTTAGTACGAATTTATTATTATTATTATAATAATTGCGATTATATATTTGATTACCAGAATTCCTTTTACTATTGGTGCTTTCCCAAATCTAGGCTTAAAAAAAAACTAGGAACAACTCACAAGGCTTTGGAAGAGTCTCTTCCATGTCATTCCTAAGCTTTCTTTGGGCAGTAATTTGTGTTAATCAAGGGTATTGATATTTGCGCACCCTACGTTAATAATTTTACACCCAAAAAATAATAAAAGGACTAAGGTACCCTTAATAGAAAACCTATTAATGCATTATCCATTTACTAATTTTTGCCCTTCTACTTGACAAGTCCATCAATGATTTTATGATTTATAAGAACCGAAGGAACCATCTAATTTATCAATACCATTTTTATGCCACAATGTAGCATCTAAAAAGATCAATTGATTGAATCAGTTTTTAAACTAATGCAATCCGATTTTTACCGGTGATTCATTTCCTATGACAGTTCAATGTTGCTTAAAGATCAAAAAATAAGAAGATTTTTTTTTAATGCTAAATCCATAATTAATTATATTTACAAAAAAATTACGTCATTTTATTCATCGTGTATAGCCAAATTTGATCGTAAAAAGTCACATATTTCCTTTTCTCATATAGATATATTTATGAAAAATTGTGAAGTTTGATATCAATGTTATATTTGTTTGTAAAAAACATACTTGGGATTAAACTATTTACGTTAATTTAATACTATTTAATCCTTTAATGAGAGATTATTAATCCTTTAATATTGGACTAATAGTCCCATAAAACCATTTAATAACTTAGAATGAAGGGGACTATTAATCCCAAATTTTTTATGGGATTATATAATTCCACATAAATAGTCTTAGAAATGATAAAAAAAAAAAAAAAAAAAAATAGTCCATAAGACTATTTAATCCCCCATCATGAGATAAAATAGTCCAAAATAATATTAAATTAATACAAATAGTTCAATTCTAAATAATTTTTTTTTAAACAAACATAGCTCAAGTGATTAATCATCCATCCCAAATAGACGTCTCATTTTCTAATATAACAATGAAAAGGTTTGAATTTAATAAAAATCAAATAGAGTTGGAGTGATCATTGAATGCTCAAACTGTTTATTTCAATTGACTTTAGGCGGTCACATTATAAATTGATAATTAATATTTTTACATGAGATTTTAATATTTTTATATGTAAAACTCATATGTAGAGTCTATAGCGACGATTTAATCATTGTTATACATCTATGATAATACTTTTGGTGGAGCCTATTTATAAAAATATCACTTTCTTTTAAATTTTCCCTATTGATAGATATTAATCAAAAAATGTACTTATATGATTAATTTTGGATTTTGAGTCATAAGGTTAAACGTAAAAATCTAGCCTTTATCAAATGTGATAAATAGAGAGAATTAAGTTAAACGTGTGGGCTTTGTAACGTGTGTAGTCACCCACTAATTATCACAATCAGTTTCTAATGGATATTGTCACAATGTCCTCACTCGTATGAGTATGAACTCACTAATACTCTCAATAAAAAATATTGTGAAAATATTATTTTTATTTATTATGTATAAATATAAATTATAAATAATTCAATAACTATATAAATTATAAATGATTCAATAACTGTACTAACCCTTACATAAGTGAAATGAAATAATAAAGTAAACATCATCTATCACTACTAGTAAGGAATGGATATTAGTAGGAATTGGGTCAGTCAAATTTAAGTCATATACTAGGATTTCTAATTTAATTTTTAAGATTTAGGGTATAAAAATAGTCAACTAAACCAAATATTAAATGGATTATAAATGCAAAAATCTAATTAAGTCATCCCCTACTAGGATTTAAGGTTTATGGCATAGGGTTTAAGATCCTAAACCCCCTATTTCCTAAACCAAAAGTCAATGTTACAGTAAAAAATATATATATATTTTTTGATTTATATTCGCTATTATTAGTAGTAGATGGTGTTAAATATTTGTTATGAATCACTTGCTTATATATATATATATATATATATATATATATATATATATATATATAACCAATGTAATGACGACACATCATTTGATACACTTTTTAATTAATTTTTTTTTTATAAAAAAACTAAAAATTTAAAATCCCTTATATTACTTATAAAATACTACTCCGATGATCAAAAAATATAATTGATTTTTCAGTTTCTTTATAATTTTGCTTATATTCACCAATCTTTTGATTTAGGAGCCTCTTTAAATTCATCATCATCCCTACAAGTAAACTTTAATACTTTCCTACGTGTATCTTTCACTCATCCATCTTCTCTCAACTTAATTTTAAAGAATTGATATTTCTACATGTAAAATTTAATATTTTCACAAACTCCGCTCTCACATGATTGCAGAATTCATTTACTATTTAAAATGGGTGCGGAATTCATTTACTATTTATGTGGAAAAAAACTTGTGAAATTATCATTTTTACTTATGAAAATATCAATTCCCTAATTTTAAGCTTCTTCAGTCGTCAAAAAATGTAGGAGCAACTGATTTTATTAAGGATATGTAAACAGGGCAAGCAAACTACACTACATGTCCATACGTCTCAGTTATATGACATTATTACATCATATCTTATGGTCCAATTTTTTCCAGAGTAATTTCATTATGAAATGCTAAAGTACACGCTTACAAGGGGCATACCCCAGGTAATACAAAGAAAGATAATAACTTAATAGAAATGATTCACCTTACTACCAGTTGGATGAAACAAGACTATAAAGCGCTACGTAAAATTAGGACAAGAAACCTTATTTGTCCTAAAGAAGTACAACTATGAATCAACAAGCCCGTAAATAAAAAAAAAGACTAGCAGCAATCAATAGAGTTTGTTATGCCACAAGGACATTCATAAATAGACTTCAAACTAGGAACTAGAACAAAAGAGGAAAATAGACCATAACACCACAACAACATAGGCTTCAAAGAAAAATGCTCAATAACAAGCATTGCTCGACTCCAGACAACCCTCAGTCCACTCAAAAAATCGACATGATTACCTCTGATCATCTATGGATACCATTGACCACACTCTTCAATCCTGCCTTCCATGATGTTCCGCTTCATCAATTCAATCTGATTGCGATGGCGAATCTGCATCCTTTCCTTCTTATTTACGGCACCATAGAGAACCATTGAGGCTGCACAATCAGTATGAGCTGCAATTTTATAGCAAACATTGCAACCATAGTACCAAAACTTCTGGTCTAGCTCTTTACTGCATATATCACATGACATACTAACATGTTCCTCAAGTGGATCATAGAAGCTGCGCAGACTAAGTGAATGATTATGATCTTTATACTTGATGACCAGGGGCAAAGTGACACAATAAAGATGAAGCTCGAAATTGGACCTTTTTTTACAATCCAAACACCCAAAAGAAACCCCTTCATTTGGTAAACCACACGCTGTGCAATTAGTAGCCGAATTAGATGCTTTAAGGCTTAGGGGATGTTGATGAGATTGGTGCTTAAGCGACTCCGGTATTAAAGCACAATGTACATCAATGGAAAACTGGCAAGTAGCACAATTGAAATGAAAGCCTTTACCAACACTACCACAAGCACAACAAACGAATTTGCCATTGTAATTAGGTGCCTCGAGAAGGAGGGTCAAAGGGTGTTTTCTATGAGCTACGTCATGCATAGTTCGCGGCAATTTTGCACACAAATAATGCAGGACATAACCGCATTTTTCACAACTATAAGTCGGACCATTCGCCAGAGCTAGCCTACAGCCGGAGCAAAGCTCTTGTTTGTTATTTTTTCGGGTGAACTTCAAAGGATGTTCATGACTAAAATGTTGAAGCTCCATTTTTCTCTCCTCAATAGGTCTAGAATCAAAGAGGTCTTTTAGCGGTTGGGGATACCCATACAACTTGTAACATTTATCAATGGTGTGATTTGATAATTTGCAAAAAGCACAATGGAGATGAAGACTGGACTTATTTGGAGAAATTAGGCTATGTGATGAAATTGAACTTTGAGCATTTCTAACAAGTGCAGCATAAGTATATCTTTGGTCAGAACTTGAAGAAAAGGCTAAAACTGAAAGACCCTTTTGAGTTTCTTCTTTTAACACTAGTTTATATGCATCATCAACAGAAGGTAAAGGATCCATTGAGAGTATTTTTCGCCTAAGCGAATCATAATTCTCGTTTAAACCCCGAAGAAAATGCATCAAATTTTGTACTTTAATGTATTCTTCAGTAGATTCACAACCACAAGATGGAGGAGCTAAGAGATAAATACTTGAATAATACCAGATATCCTTCAATTTCTCGTAGTAAATAATCACCGAGTCATTTTCCTGACTATGAGTAGCAAGAGCTTTGTGTAAATTAAATATTCTAAGCCCTTCATCCGGGGAATAACGATACGATAGATCTTTCCATAGCTGAGCAGCAGAGTCGGCATATACATTTCGCAGCACCAAATCTTCGTGAAGGGAATTAACCAACCATGACATCACCATTTGATCAACGCGATTCCAGGCAGAAAAGGATGCAGGATCAGCATCCGCAGAAGGTTTAGTGATAGCTCCATTAACAAATCCTAGTTTGTTTTTAGCACAAAGTGCCATCATCATTGATGGGCACCATTCGGGGTAATTTTCACCGGTTAATGGGGTTGAAACTAGAAGACTGTTTGGACTATCTGAAGGGTGCAAATAAAAAGGGTCATCCATGGAATCAAGTTTAGACGATGAAGAAGAAGAAGAGTAGATTTGAGATAATGAGACTATGCTATTGGTATTTGCCATTGAAATTATGGTACAAAATGAAGCAGGGGACTCTGTAGATAGGCTTGGAGTTTACAAAGAGAAAGCAGTGGCACAATAATACAAAGGGAAGACTACAACTGTACGATATTTTTTCTCACTTTCCCCACTCTAAAAATGTGGGGTCCGAATCATTGTCCCACCTCCGGTCTTATTCCCATGCCACTAGCCCCCCTCGTATCCCTCTTGTTGGGACTAAATCTTCTATGATAATTTTTTTTTTATATTTTTATTATAAGATTTATAATAATATTTTTTAAAATTTATAGCGATAATTTATTTTATCGCCGTAGTCGTATTTTATAACGACGGAATAAATTATCATCATAAATTCTAAAAATCGTCGCTACAGATCTCGTAAGAGAGATACAGAGAAATTTTATTACAAAAAATTTAAAACTCTCTTTTTGAAGCTTTCCTATATGTAATGACATATATAATAATGAATATAATAATTCAATATAAAATAATAAAATTTATTATTTTTATATTATGAGTCTCACTATTTTTATATTAAATTATTATACCCATTATTATATATGTCATTACTCTTAATAAAATTGCTCTTTTTGGTGCTCCTATTCAGGAGCCACTCAAATTCTAAAGAAACCCACCGGTGTCACATGGATTAGGTAAGTAAATTATATAAAATAAAATATTTTTTTTATAAATTTTAAAAAATTAAATAAAAATATTAAAATAATAATATAATTAAAGTTATAAGAACAAAAAAAAATCAATAACGATACAAATTCACCCAAACTTTTATGGAAGCTTTATAATATAAATAGATTATTGAAAAAAAGTGAAGCAAATAAATCCTTTATTTTTGAAAATTAATATTTTTACAGAACTTTTTGATATTTTCACATAAAAAAAAGTATAATTATAAATCTATAACGACAATTTTGACCGTCTTTATAAATCTATAACGACAACTTATATATAAAAATATTAAAAAATTTTATAAAAAAATCACTTCCCTTATTTTTCTTTCACTCCGTCGGTTACATGACAAGTTGATGTTTTAAAAAATAATATCTAGACTTTATATATAGTCCAATCCATACTAGATAGATAATTTTGTGACGTTAAAACTTACATAGAAACACATACAATCGAGATCAAAGGGTAAAATACAAATTGCAGTGATGATGAATACCAAACCGAAATATATATTATAACAAAATATGATGACACAAAAATTGGAAAAGCGTAAATGGAGGAAAAAATTGTTTAATAACGTTTTTAAGTGATTTTGAGTCGAGTTTAGTGGAGCTTTACTTATTAATAATATCAATTTATTTAAAATACAGGTGACAAACTCAGTTTATTTATTATTCGATTTGTCAAAAATACCATTTTGGATTGCTATAACTTATAAATATTTTCTGCAGCTTTTACCAAATAAAATAATAATAATAATAATAATAATAATAATAATAATAATAAACTTTACCAGAAAAGAAAAGGATCTGGGCATGCGCTGTATTGTGACAGATGACCAAAGTACAAAAAACATATGGGTAGGACTCCACGTCAAATAGTGTGCACCAAGTGGGATTATTTGGAAAAATTATTTTATAGTCTTAAAACATGATCACGTAATATCTCAAATTTATTGAATAATTTCTCAATTATTTGGTTGTAGATTCATTTATGAGCTGTTTGATTTGAAGGAGGAAAGAACTAGTTATTATGATCAAGTATTTTTTTTTTAATGTTTGGTATGTTAAGTTTAGTCGAAATATTCATTTCAACAGAATTATATCTTTTTTATAAATTGAAATCGTGATTTCTTATCCCCTTTAAGGAATTGCGATTCCAATGAATAAGTGAATAATAAAAAAATGTTAACACAAAAATGTCATCACTCATAATAAGTATATATATTATATAATATAATATTTATACATATTAATAGGTATTATATTTATTATATATTATTATATGTTTATATATTAAATATATAATATATATTATAACATATATATTTATTATATAATATAATTGATATATAATTTTTTTTAATATAAATTATATTTATATTATAATATATAATAGAATAATATATGATATATGATATATACTATATTATTAACATGTATTATATTTATGTTATATTATTATTATAATATATAATATAATAATATTATATATGAATATATAATATAGTATTTATATATTCATATATAATATTAATATGTATTATACTTATTTTAGTTAGTTAGTTATTTATTTAGTTAATAATATTTTAATTATTGCATTTTATTTTATTCTAATAAATTTTTTAAATAATATATCAAACACATAAATAAAATATTTAATTTTAATTTTATTATGATGAAATTTTAATTTCAACCATCATTTTAATCTATCTTAAAACAACTTTGTCTAACTAAATGGTCCACATTTAGCAACTAGTAGCTTACATACAAGAAATAAAATAAGTGAATGATTAAAATAAATTTTGAAAGTGTTTCAGTTTTCCATAATGTACAAAGCCAATCAATTTATACAATAAGGGAAATCATATGGGCCATTCTTGACAATAATTAATAATTATAAGAAGGACTATTTGTTGACAAGACCTCCCTAGGAGCCCCCAACTTCATGGATCTTTGGCTCTGCTGGCCGAAGCTCAGGCACATGCTTTTCCGCTGTAAATTTACATCCTCTGGTTTAATTTTGAAATTTCACTAATTTTCATTTAAAATTTGATATCGTAAAAGGTTTTTCTCTGATTATAATTACAAAATATATTAATATATAATATTAAATAGAATAAATTCATCAATTTCGAACAAAGTAGGGTGGTATAAATAATAGTTTATTATTTTATTAATTAGAATTTTAAGAAAATATTTTTAGTTATTAGATTATTAAATATTGAATCATATATTAAAGGTTATTTCGATTAATTATTAAGCTAAATATTTGAATAGAGTACATATTTATCTAGTTATAATTATAAGAAAATAATTATTATAATTTTATTTAAATTTGTAATAAAATTCTATATTAATGTTTATATTGACAAAATTTACTTGAACTTTTAATCTGAATAGAAGTATGAAACTGAAGCTCGATATAATAAGTTTTAATTTAGTTATTGTGACGCCCCTAAATCTGGGCCCATACAGTCCAAACTTGAATCGTCAAAAGACTATAACAAAATTATTACAAGGTAGAACAACGTTCAACAATATAGTTTATAATAATACACAACTAAGTCTTCACTATTATTATCACACTATTTTACAACGCGTGAAGACTACGATAGCTGTTCCTCAGACTCTCACTCTATTCCCCGGCTAGATCCAGCTACGTTCCCATCTCCTGTTGAAAAACAATGAAACAAAAGAAAGGGTGAGCTCAAATAGCCCAGTAAAGAATATTATGACTAAGATAATGACGAATAAATTATCATTAGGCTTCAACAGTTGAGTTCTTGATAGAATACAATAGACTACAAGGTTTAAATCAAAAACTGCAGTTAAATTCTTGAACAATGTTCAGATCAATAATAGCAGCGGAATGAACAATCTATTAGAAGAATAATGCAGACTATAATGTCCACTCGGTTCTCTTTTTAGGAAAAACATCATCAACTTTTATCATCTGAAATATCATTAGTCAAGATAATACAATTCACAATTCCTGATCATAATCATGCAGATCAACAGTTCATCTTTGCACTACGGGCCAAAGACATTCAATATAACACCAACGGTCATGATTATACCATATTCAGTCTTTGGTCATAATCATACCAAACAACAATTCATCCTTGCACTATGGGCCAAAGATATTCAATATAACACCAACGGTCATGATTATACCAAATTCAGCCTTTGGATATAATCATACCAAACAACAGTTCATCTTTGCATTATAGGCCAAAGAGAACATTCACCACGTGCCATAAAAGACATCGAACAGATGTATCGCCTTTAACCTATTATATCATCTTTAACCTATCATCTGTTCAACAATTATATCACATATGTGCCCTCGGCCACAAATATTCACAACAACTTGATTTTGGATGATTAGAATGATATAAATGATAAACAGAAGAAACAGGATAAACAATAAGTATCAGAAGTTTACTTTGTACAGAGTCAAATAATGTCCAAATTGTCAACATGATGTGGAGTGAAATTCAAAAATGATATTCAAGATCCACAGTTCAGAATAACGGTTACAGTTCAATAGAAAGGTTCACGTAAATATGATGGTTCAATTGAAATGATGAAGTACAACTATTATGGAACATATAATATTTTCAGGAATTATAGAAGCAATAGTTCTATAATAAGTTTTGATTTAGGTGTATGAAAGAAAATAATATCCCTTACCGTAGCATGTTTGATTAACAAAATGTGAAGGAAATTAATATCCCTTACCATAGTAAGTTTGAATAATGGAAGATGAAAAAGATGGTATCCCTTATGAGTACAAAGGAAAATAATATCACTTACGAATATGAAAAAAAATGATATTACAAACAAATATGGAATAAAAGTGTCATGTGATAATTCGTGTAAACAAATTATTTCCACAAGAGACAAATAAGAAATGAGTATAAAGAGTAATTCACCAAACATGCGGTAATCCGCGTAGTCAGGTTATTCTCAGAGATTAATAAGGAATGAATACGAAAGGTTATTCACCAACAGGCGGTAACCCGCATCGTAAGGTTATTCCCACAATTTAAAAAAAATTGAATACGAAGAGTCATTCACCAAACAGACGGTAATCCGCGCAGTAAAGTTATTCTTAGAGATTAATAAGGAATGAATACGAAAGGTTATTCACCAACATGCGGTAATCCGCGCCGTAAGGTTATTCCCACAATTTAATACATGGAAATAAAAGGCACATCTTATGAGTAAAAAAGAAACGATATTATTTTCGAGAATCAAATAATGATAATCCCTTACCTTAATACGTGACTGGATATTGATTTAAATGAGGTTGATTAACTTGAACAGTACACGTACACTTATAAATCTTCACAAATACTCAAGATGACTTAAGCACATTTAGAGAGAACTTTCACAAGAAGTATTTAGAGAGAGAAAGAAAGAACAAGTAAGGAAGTTTATGAAAAATCCTTAAGTTAATGCCTCTATTTATAGCCAAAAATCTTATCATAACCAAGATTTTCTAATTTAATCCAAACCGTTCATTTCAAGATAATGTTTAATCCATACCATTCATTTCATCTTTTAAGATTTCTTTAATCTAAACCATTCCATTCATTTAAAAATCATCTTTTAATCTACACCATCCATTTCAAATTCTGTATTATCTTTAATCTATACCATTCATTTCATCTTTTAAGATTTCCTTAATCTAAACCATTCATTTAAAGATCATCTTTTAATCTACACCATCCATATCAAATTCTATATTATCTTTAATCTATACCATTCATTTTATATCACTTAACTTTATATTATAAATAAATAACTTTATCAATTCAATTATTCAACAATAATTCACACTTATTCATTATTATGACTAATTGTTATAAATACAGTGTAGTTGGTTCTCTGAGTTAGATATCAAGTCAATTAAATACTGAAATACAACTGTTTAAATAATACCATAATAGAGATAACAATAATGCAGAAAGTATGTAAAAGAAAGAATACGTTACTGTGTCATGACAATTATTGATTCAATAATGTGAATTATTGTGCATATGCTACTGTAACAATTATCAATTTAATAATATGAATTATTGTGCATGTGACAATAAAGTCAAATATTGTACGATAATCACTTTATTAGTTTAATAATACGAAACACTGTGCAATGTCGTGTGCTACTGTGCAATACCATGTGCTACTGTGCAATACTTTATGTTACTTGTAATACCGTATATTACTATTCTTTTACCACCGGATATTTTAACAATTAAAAGTAATAGTACCATTGACCATTTAAAAATTGTTTATGTCATTTTCTATATCCGACAATTATTCTTTGTGGGGTTCACCAATGATTGGTTCGTACGTCGTCGTCGTACGAATATTCCCCGACAGAACGAATATTCACCGACCAAACGAATATTGTCCGACATAATATAATTTACACATAACATCCTTAACTTTTAACTTTATCAATTTAACCACTTACTGTTTCATGAAAATATAAATGAAGAAAAATTAAATTTTATATTTCATAACATTTGGGGTCTTACAACCTCCCCTCCTTATGAAATTTCGTCCTCGAAATTGACGTACCTGACATATCGAAGAGGTAAGGATACTTACATTTCATCTCAGATTCTAGCTCTCAGGTCATTTCCTCAGTATCTTGGTTCCTCCATAGAACCTTAACTTGAGGTATAACCTTTGAGCGTAGGATCTGCTCCTTCTTATCTAAGATCTTAACATGTACCTCCTCGTACATTAAATCCTCTGTTATAACGTCTAGTTCTAACTCAATAACGTGGTTTGAGTCCTTCACATATTTACGTAACATAGATATGTGAAAAATGTTATGGATGCGAGACATACTTAGTGGTAGGGCTAGTCTGTAGGCTACGGTTCATATTCGATCGAGAATTTCAAATGGACCAATAAATCAAGGGTTGAACTTTCTTCTCTTTTCGAATCTTGTAACCCCTTTCCATGAAGAAACACGTAAGAATACATGATCTCTGACATAAATGGGCATAAATGTTACAATTTAACGACAAAAACTAAAAAATATTTTTTAAAATAAAAACATCTATTTAAGAGGTGATTTTAAAAGTGAAATAAAAAAAACTGAGTAATAATAATAATAAAATAGGCAAAAAGAGAGGGAGGCCATCAAAACGATATCGTTTTATATAATTAAATAGATATAATTAGTTTCTTCCTACTAAACTTGACATTAATTTATACATGCATTTTTATATCAGTTATTTTCTACTGTACTGTGTTGGTGTGCCGTCCAAGGCTGTTAAAAATTAATGGCGCATCCACGTAGCACCGCGCGAGCTGCTAATAGAATGCTGAATTGACAAAATTAAATATAAAATAACTATTTATTCATGTGATCTGCTCAAACTTTTATGGTCCTGTAATTGTAGCTCTTTTAGTTGGTGCTCTTGTTTCTCAACCCAACCCAACCCTCAACACTTCCAGAGAGAGAAAGAAATAATCTCCTAGGAAAATTTTGGTGGTGGTGAAACTCAAACAAATAATCTCCCAGGAAAGTTTCTACTCTTTTCTTCCTCTTTCTCTCTCTCTCTCTCTCTCTCTCTCTCTCTCTCTCTCTCTCTATATATATATATATATATATATATATATATATATATATATATATATACACACACACACACACTAATATCTATAGATTTTTAGATTTGAGAAGGGGAAAAATAGATCGGGTAACTTATTTTCTTTTTCTCTCAGCTCTCTTCTTTACAAATCTATTGCATTAAGAATGAGGTCTGGGACTTGAGTCTTCTTCATCATCGAAAATCGAGATATAGGCGTGAAAATCTAAAAGCACAAACAAAATGGAAAGAATTGATGGGTTGGAGTTGGTGTGAGAAGAAGTTGGCAGTAAAAATATGAGAGTTGGTGTCGGTAATACCTATCGTAAAAAATTTGTATTTCAAATGAGTCAATTGTAAAAAATTAACTTTAATAATATAAATATAAATTCGACCTCAGTTCAGTAAAAAAATATTAATTTAACTTATAAATTAATTAAAAGTATCTTTTTTTATTTTTAATATAAGTCATCATTGTTATGTCATTTTAACAGGGTTGGGCCTGAGTTTTTAAGGGCTTAAAGCGACAACAAAAAAATGGGTCATTTTCGAGTTGCTAATAAGATAAGCATAAAAAAAAATTAATAATTTTTTCTGAACAAAAGAGCATCAATACGAAAGAATACCAAATATAATAACCGACTATTTCAATATTTCCAAAGCATCGTTTAGATATCACATTATCACAAAGTCAAAAAAGTAATCAGTTTAAATACATCACTTGAATATCATGCTTCTTGCAGTTTTAGCAGCAAAAGTATTAATAATATCCGTACAATCAATCTTATCCGCCATCTCATGTTCAATGGATAGGATGGATAATCCATTCAACCTTTCTTGTGACATAGTTGAGTGGAGGAAGTTCTTAATTAGCTTCAACTTCGAAAACTTCTTTCTCCGGAAGCAACCGTAACAAGAGTAGTCAATAATATCCGATACGCAATCCACACATTTGGATAACAATCCTCCATCAATTTCAATTGATTAAGCACTTCAATTGATTTCGTTATCTCTTTTGGTAAACCTTCTTTGAAGACTTTCAATTCCGAAAATAACTCATTTCCGTTGATATCGGAAGTTCCTTCATGTTTCAAAGCTTCTTCTAACTTAGAGCAATACATCTTTAAACGTTCATCGGTAGTAGACTTTAACTTGTTCACATCAAACAAAAAACCACAAATTTCCTCATATTTCTCAAATTGTTCAAACCGGCTCTTAAGTGATGAAAGAGTTTGATCTACTATAGATAAGAAGTAGTTAACTCTAAATGATTCTTCAGCCGAAAGGGTCACCTCTTTACTCCCATTCTCATCAAAATGTTTCTTTCGATGAATGACACGCTTCTCGTGAAATACAGGCTCAACTCCCATTTTGGACGCAATTGTCTTAGCTTCATCAATAGCCTTCGCCAAACCATTTTCTTTGTATTTCTCAAGAAAGGAAACAAGTCCATTTAACTGATCAATGGTAACATCAATACGCATATCTTCTTTTTGCAAGGTTTTGCTGACAACGTTAACCGCAAACAAAATAGTATGCCAAACAACCATGCTAACTAAAAATCCAAAATCCTCAATTGCATATCTTACTAAAGCATCAGCTTCACTTTTTGCACCAGCATCGTCAGGAGAATCAACCAATTCAAGTAAAGCCTCTTTGATTTCTGGAGCTTGGTATCTTATTGCTCTAACACTTTCAACACGACTTTCCCAGCGTGTTTGTGATAATGACTTAACAGTGAGATTTGCAACATGTTTTATCAAAACTTGCCATCGCTTGGTAGAAGCCATAAACAAACAGTAGATACGTTGTACAATTCCAAAAAAAGATGTAGCTTTGTTACAACAGTTGGCCATATTGCAAAGCATGAGGTTAAGACTATAACAACCACATGGCGTGTAAAATGCTCTAGGATTTCTATCGAGAAGCCTTTTCTGAACACCTTTATGTTTCCCTTTCATATTGGAGTCGTTATCATATCCTTGCCCTCTTATATCACTAATGTCGAGTTGAAGAGTGGGCAAGACTTCTTCTAGTTCACCTAAAAGTCCGGATCCCGATGTATCTTCCACTTTTAAAAATTGTAAGAACAATTCCTCCACTTTTGGTGTACTCATTGAAACATCCACACATCGTATTACAAGTGACATTTGTTTTTCGTGACTTATATCTGGAGTACAATCAAGTATCACGGCAAAATATTTTGCATTTTTTATCTTATAAATCATTGCACTTTTGACATCATCAACAAGCATTTGTATCAATTCATTTTGAATTTTATGGCTAAGATAATGGTAATGAATCTCACCTTCCAAAACCCGCCAAAAGTGTTCTTGCATTATTGGATCATATACGACAACCATTTCAATTATGGTTAGAAAAATCCCATTCTTCTCTTGATAAATCTTTTCATTATCTCCACAAATGTTAAATTCACTTTAGCAAGTGCTTTCACAACAACAATTATCCTTACTAGTACCCCTTTCCAATGCTCTTTCTCTTTGTTGATTTGATCTTGCACACTTTTGTAGATTGTTTCATTGTTTTTCAATCTCCTCTCTAATTCAATCCATTTGATCATGCAAGCAATATGCTCTTTACTACCTTCATGACTTTTGAGCCTTTGACCAATATTTCTCCAATTTCTCAAACCATTAGTAACCAACAAAGTATTGTTTTCACCTTGCGCAAATAATTTACAACAAAAATAAAATACTTTGTCGGAAGCACTTGAATATACAAGCCACCTCCTATCTTTCTTCTCTCCATTTGACAAACGATGGATGTAGTAAAAGGAAGTGAAGTGCCTACCCTCTGCATCCTTAGGAAATTGATCCCCATCTCTTCTTAAAGTCCCTCTTTTTACTATAAAGTCAATAAAATTTTGATCAATCTTGTCCCAAATGCTTGAATTCATTTTGACCCTCATCATTCATATCTTCACGGTCATTCTCATTCACACATTCATTTGCTTCCTTTGCAAGGACATCCGTATCTTCTACTAATTTTTCTTGTTCTTCATTCCCCGTATCCACTATCTGTTCTTCATTCTCTGACTATTCAAATCCACTAGAACTCTCCTTTTATTTCTTACTATAAAAAAATTTATCGAGTGAACTCGCTTAAGACTGGACGAATTCATCCGTTTTTTTCTTTCTTTTTCTTTTTTCAGATCCAGACATATACTTTTTAGGAGCCATAGTGAATTAAAGTTTAAAAATCTGCAAAATTCTACCATAATCTTGTAATTATCTATAAATTAATTATCAAATAGGGCCTCCTTTATTAAGAGAATAAGAGTCTAACACTACTCCCAAGCAATTAAAAAAAAACCCAAAAAAGAATAAAATTTTCACTTCATAATAGCATAAACAAATTCAATAATCCATAAGCTAGCATAAACAAATCTACTCAATCAGTCATCAAACCCAATTAAATTAAACAATACTTCTAAATCTCAATATCTCATAAACAAAATAATTAATTTCAAAACTACAAAAAATAGAATTAATACCTGAAATTAGCTTGAAATTTGTGAGTTGTGAGAAGGAGTCGTGAAGAATGGAGATGTCAGCTGTTGTTGAAGTCACTGATGGTGATTGAGTCATGGAGAATAGAGATGTCGATGGAATTTGAAAAGTCCAAGTCTGCTGGCTGCTGCTGAATGATTGTTATGTTTGTGTAGGTTTGTACTATTACAACTTACAAGAAATTACAAAATTGCCATTAGAAATTTAAAATTTGGGGGCCCTAAAAATTTACTAATATTTAAGGGCCTAAAACTTGGGCACCACCTGCTTTAGCCCAAGACCGGCACTGCATTTTAATATGTTTAATAATCGACGTAAGTAGCCACATTAACACTCTGTTAAATTTTAACACTCTTAGACAAAAAAATTTAAATTTTTTTTAAAAAATTCAGTTAAGTGAGTCGATTGTAAAAAAAGTAATTCAGTGATGTATATGCAAATTGATATCCAATTCAGTGAAAAAAATTAATATAACTCATAATTAAAAATACTCTATTCTATGTTATGTATAAAAGAGTATTTTCATTTTTTTTTAAAATATTATTATTATAAAGAAATACTTCATATAAAAGTGTAGGATAACCCTTGCCTCCCGTACCTTTTAAAAAATATTAGTTATCACTATCATTAAAGCCAAAATTTTAAAAAAAGAAAAAAGAAAAAAAGAAATGGAAAAGAACTGTGTAACTAATTAGATACATCAAATTACTTACAACTATCATTAAGTATTTTGTAAGACCCCGAATTTTATGAAATACAAAATTTAATTTTTCTTCATATATATTTTTTCCTGAAATAGTAGGTGGTTAAATTAATAAGGTTAAAAGTTAAGGATGTTATGTGTAAATTTTATTATGTCGGACAATATTCGTTTGGTCGGAGAATATTCGTTTTGTCGGGGAATATTCGATTCGTACGACGGCGCCGAAATAACAAAATAATGGTGGACCCCCACAATGACTTATTGTCGGATATAGAAAGCGACATACGTAACCTTTTTAAATAAATATAGTCAACGGTATAATCATCTTGAACTGTTAAAATATCCGGTGGTAAAGGAATAGTAACATACGGTATTACACAGTAGCACACGGTATTGCACAGTAGCACACGGTATTACACAGTAGCACACGGTATTACACAGTGTTTCATATTATTAAACTGATAAAGTGGTTATTGTACTATATTGACTTTATTGAACCAATAATTGTCACATGCATAATAATTCATATTATTGAGTTGATAATTGTCACAGTAGCATATGCACAATAATTCACATTACTGAATCAATAATTGTCACTACACAGTAACGTGTTATTTTCTTATCTATTTTTAGCATTATTGTTATCTCTTTTATGATATTGATTAAACTGTTGTATTCTATTATTAGTTGATTTTCCTGTTTATCTAACTCGAAAAGCCAACTACACTGCATTTACAACAATTAACTATAATAATGAATAATTATGAATTATTGTTGAATAATTGAATTGATAAAGTTATTTGTTTTTATTATGATAAATTATATAAAGTTATTTGTTTGTATTATGATAAATTATATAAAGTTATTTATTTTTATTATGATAAATTATATAAAGTTGTTTGTTTTTATATATAAAGTTAATTGATTTATTTAAAGTTAGTTGTTTTATATATAAAGTAAATTGAATGGTATAGATTAAAAGATGATCTTTAAATGAATGGTTTAGATTAAGGAAATCTTGAAAGATGAAATGAATGGTATGGATTAAACATTATCTTGAAATATACGGTTTGGATTAAATTAGGAAATCTTGGTGATGATAAGATTTTTTGCTATAAATAGAGGTCTTAACTTAAGGATTTTTCATAAAAACTTTCTTGCTTATTCTTTCTTTCACTCTCCAAATATTTCTTTGTATAAGTTCTCTTTGAGTGTGCTAAAGTCATCTTGAGTATTTGTAAAGATCTGTAAGTGTACGAGTTCATATCTAGTCACGTGTTAAGGTAAGGGATACCATCTTTTTCATCTTCCATTATTCAAACTTACTATGGTAAGGGTATATCAATATTTGATTCTCGAAAATAATATCGTTTCTTTCTTACTCATAAGATGTGCCATTTATTTCCATGTATTAAATTGTGGGAATAACCTTACGGCGCGGATTATCGCCTGTTGGTGAATAACCTTTCATATTTATTTCCATGTATTAAATTGTGGGAATAACCTTACGGCGCGGATTATCGCCTGTTGGTGAATAACCTTTCGTATTTATTTCCATGTATTAAATTGTGGGAATAACCTTACGGCGCGGACTACCGCATGTTTGGTGAATAACCTTTCGTATTCATTCCTTATTAATCTCTGAGAATAACCTGACTACGCGGACTACCGCATATTTGGTGAATTACTCTTCGTATTCATTTCTTATTTGTCTCTTGTTGGTAAAGTTTCCTGAAATGATTATATATTCTTTAATAGTTTGCGCTTCATCTAATATCATTTCAACTGAACCTTCATATTTTTCTAAATCTTTCTATTGAACCTTAACTGTTATTCTGAACTGTGGATCTTAAATATCATTCTTGAATTTTAGTCCACATCATGTTGACAATTTGGACATTATTTGAATCTGCACAAAGTAAAGTCATAAACTTTCAATATTTATTGATCATACTGTTTCTTCTGATTCATCATCTATATCACGGTTGTTATTCTAATCATCAAGAACCATGTTGTTGTGAATATATGTGGCCTGGGGCACAGTTGATAGGATAAAGGCGATATAATTATTGTGTCTTTTAGGGCACGTGGTGAATATTCTCTTTGACCTGGGGCAAAAATGAACTGTTGTTGGTATGATTATGACCAAATGCTGAAAACTGGTATAATCATTACCGTTGGGTTATATTTGAATATCTTTGGCTCGTAATGCAAAGATGAACTATTGACTGGCATGATTAAAATCAGGAACTGAAAATTTATATTATCATGACCAGCGGTGTTTAAGATGATAAAAGTTGATGATGTTTTTCCTAAAAATTGAAGCGAGTGGACAATATAGTCTGCATTATTCTTCTAATAGATTGCTCATTCCGCTGCTATTATTGATACAAAGCTTATTGTCTATTATATTCAATTAAGAACTCATCTGTTGAATGCTAATGATAATTTATTTGTCGTTATCTTAGTCATGATATTTCTTACTGGGCTATTTGAGCTCACCCTTTCTTTTGTTCCATTATTTTTCAGAAAAAGAGAGAGTAGCCGGGTCTAGCGGAGGAATGGAGTGACGGTCCGAGTGATAGCTATTGTAGTCTTCACATGTTGAATATAGTGTGAAAATAATAGTGAAGACTTAGTTGTGTATTATTGAGTTTTGTATTTTTGTCCTATGTACTATTTGTATTAAAGTTTATATATTTTATGGCGTCTCAAATTGGGCTATGTAGGCCTAGATTTGAGGGCGTCACATATTTCTTTACCACAAAAATAGAGTGTCAAAATATGAAAACAGAATGTTACACATAATCACTTTCCATGTACTTAGCTCTAGTACTCCATAGAGTAATAGGTTAATATGTTAATTTGATATTTTTTTTATTTAGTTCACTTATTATATGTATTAGTTTATTATGAGTATAACATTATTATATTAGTTTTTAATTTTTTTTATTACACTCACTAATGGATGTTAATACTTATTATGTCTGTAATGTAATAGATTATAAAAAAAATAATAATGATTACAATTAATTTAATACTTTGACTTATATGTGAAGGTTATAATTATATAATTTAATGAATCAAATACAATTTCAAACATAGTATAATAATATTATAATTAATACTACATAAATATAAAAAACAAACCGATAATAAGCTATTATCATTATATTATAATTTTATTATGTTACGCTACATAACATCAAATTTTTATTTTTATTATACGAACCAAATCCCACCTCAGTTAATGGAAAAAATCAATGAAGAACTATATTAAAAAGCAAAGAACTCTCACCATTCAACACTTTCCGCTTCCACCACTTCCATTTCCATCTCTCATCCCCTAACCGGAAATCTCAACAATATTCTATCGAAATCAAAACCTCCAAAATTTAGGTCAACCCCAACCACTTCAAATTTACTTGTATGAAAATGTTCTATTTTTTAACACATCATCACTAACTTGCCACATGCGCGAACCACGTGCAAAACACATCATCAATTTTTGATGTGACAATATAACTGAATCAAAGTAAAAAAAAAATTAATAGTTTAATCATCTAACAATATAATTGAATCAAAGTCAAGAAAATAATAATTTAATTATTTGATTGCAAAAATTGAAAGATCAATTACAAAAGTGAAAAAATATCAATAATTAAGGGTAATAATTTATATTTAAACCATATAAATTTGTCTATTATTAATACTAATTTGGATAGGAAAGAAAAAAATCTTTTTTTTCTATTTCTATTAGAGGTAGAAATATTTTAAAATTTAGATAGTATTTAATTGATATAAATTTAAATAGTACTTATGCTAACATAAATAAGAAAATTGAACAAAACATTTATGAAATCAAAACTTGGTGAACCCAAAAATTGATAAAACCAAATTTGTACTTTTAATTATATAGATTATATAGTTATCTTAATTAATTACATAAAAAAAGAATTGTGATAAAATCGGTTAAACCAAAAATAAAATTCTCACAGAAGTTACTTTTTCTATTAAAATTTAATTGTGTTTCTTCTGAATACTTTACAAATTTAGATAATATATTTAATTATTATAAATTTGTATATTACTTATATTAATTTGAATAAATAAAAAAAATTCTTCTTGTTTTCTGTTCCGATTAGAAATAGAAATATTTTTAAATTTAGTTATTATTTAATTGATAAAAATTTGGATAATACTTATGCTAATATGAATAGGAAAGTTCAATAAAAAATTGGTGAAAGCAAATCAAGTTTGTACTTTTAATTATACAAATTCACCAACCCTGTACGAAACTCGGACGACATGAATAATAACTTATTATTAAGATAAATGATTAAATATAAAATAAATAATTAAGATTTTGAGAAGATAATTATAGTTATTAAATTACTAAATATGTATTTAAACAATAAATTGTTGAATTATATATTATAAGTTACTTCGATCAATTATTAAGCTAAACTACTAAATGCAGTGCATATTTAATTAGTAATAATTTTATGAGCAAACAATTGTTTTAATTTTATTGAAGTTTTTAATGAAATTCTATAATACCGTTTATATTGACAAAAATTTCTTGAAATTCTAATCCAACTATAATTATGAAACTCAAATTTTAATAAGTTTTGATTTAGTTATTGCAATTAGTTAATAATTGTACAATTATTATATTTTTAAAATTATCGCATATATTATAAATATAATTATAGCGTGATTTGGTAAAATTTTAAATTTTAATAAATTAAATTACATGATATGTTAAGAGATTTTTTCGATATCTTAATATTTTATTAAAATTGCCCGATATAAAATTTGTTAAGATATGTTATCTTACATAAAATTGTGATAA